>JAVGWN010002341.1:0-11241 GCA_034552555.1 Semaprochilodus insignis
TGCTCTAGAACAACTTCTAGGTCAAAAATCGAGCGGAAGAATAATAAGAAAAATCTCAGCAATAATAATAGGGTTCCAGCACCTTAGGCTAAAAATACTAAATGCACAGTTAACAGCTACAAGCGTATTGCCCCGTACAGCTAATGCCGATCTAGAGCACAGTACAAATTATTTCATCCTCAAAATCATCTACATGCATACTAGATCCAGTTCCGACTAGTTTACTCAAGAAAGTTCTGCCAGAAATAACCAAGTCTTCTTTCTATAATAAACTCATCTCTTAGCCATGGTTATGTCCTAAAATCTGTTAAACCAGCAGTAATTAAACCTTTAATTAAGAAACCTACAGACCTGTAAGAAAACTACAGACCTATTTCAAATCTTCCATTTATATCAAAGATTTTAGAGAAAGCTGTAGCACAACAGTTAAGTTCCTATCTGCACAGGAATGACTTACATGAAAAATTCAGTCTGGATTTAGGCCTCATCATAGCACTGAGACAGCACTAGTGAAAACTGTAAATGATCTTTTAATATTCGCTGATAGAGGTAACTTATCCTTACTGGTCCTACTTGATCTTAGTGCAGCATTTACAATAGACCACTCCATCCTACTAGACAGGCTGGAAAACCTTGTAGGAGTAACAGGAAAAGCTCTTTCACGGTTCAGATCTTACTTAAGTGACCGCTGTCAGTTTGTAAACATAAACAGTGAATCATCCACAAAAATAAAGTTTTCCACAGGGATCTGTCTTAGGACCTATATTATTCACCATATATATGCTACCACTTGGCACCATAATCAGAAACCATAACATAAACTTCCACTGCTATGCTGATGACACGCAACTGTATATTTCAGTTAGTCCAGATGATCCACTTCACCTTAATAAGATAGAGGACTGTGTTAGAGACATTAAAGACTGGATGTCAAGTAACTTCCTCCTACTGAACTCAGACAAAACAAAAACTCCCAAAACTGTTAGAAACCAGCTGTCTGCACTATCATTCAATCTTAATAGCTTCTTAGTCACACCAGCTACATCTGTTAAAAGTCTTGGTGTCATGATCGATCCTGATCTGGCCCTCGATGAGCATATCACTAACATCACTAGAATAGCTTTTCTACATTTACATGATATTGCAAAACTAAGAAATGCCCTGTCCCTACAGGATGCGGAAAAGCTAGTTCACGCCTTTATCACTTCAAGGCTGGATTATTGTAATGCCCTGCTTTCTGGTTGTTCCAGCAAAAGCCTTAACAAACTTCAGTTAGTCCAAAACACTGCAGTCCTTACCAGAACTAGAAAGTTTGACGACATCAGCCCAGTTTTATCTAACTTACACTGGTTACCAGTTAAATTCCGCATTGAGTATAAAATTCTTCTTCTGGCGTATAAAGCTGTAAATGGCCTCGCTCCTCTATACCTCAATGAACTTATCTCGTATTATGAACCATCATGTGACCTAAGATCACAAAGTGCGGGCTCTCTATTAATACCTAGAGTTAACAAAGTTACATCAGGGGGCGGAGCCTTTTCATACAAGCCCCTCAGCTTTGGAATAACCTACCAGTCAGTGTTCGGGACTCAGACACAGCCTCAATCTTTAAATCCAGGCTTAAAACCTGCCTGTTCAGTCAAGCTTTTGGTAATGAGTTTTTTCTGCTAGATAAAAGGTGCAGATCTAGGGGTCCATTGGCAGAGAGTGTTTGGTAAGCTGGGAATGTTGGTGCTGTCGTCCCGCTGCTCTTCTTGTTCACTCAGGTTGAGCATGACAGTGGAGCTGTAGGGCGCTGACTTCTCAGGGAGCCCTCATGTCTTTGTGACCTTCTGGCTCTCCCTATTAGTTCTGATGTAATAGCCGGGCCTGCCAGAGTCACTGCTGCACTCTGTTAACACCATATAGTGTGTTCTGATCTTCTGTCAGAGCTAACAGTCTGTCTGTTCTCTTTGTCTGAGCTGAACTGCTGCCCATCCTGTGTGATCTGATGCTGTTGCTACATCTGCTCTGACTGGGTGCCACTGCTTGCCTTTAACCACCACGGAGCTCCTGGCTGTCCTGCACTGTGGAAGCCTGGCCTGTGTCCTGCTGACCCATCCGATGACCCAGCTACTTAATGAAAGACTAATCAGACTTGTATTCCTCTATCTTCACTCCTTTCCTTTGCTTGTCTTGTTATCTGGTGTTGACCCGAGGAGGATGGGTTCCCCTTTTGAGTCCTGGTTCCTCTCGAGGTTTCTTCCTTTTGAACTGAGNAATTTAGTGTGAATCTGCAGTAATGCACGATAGCTCCTCACTAGTGGCCAAGACATACATTTTTCTCAGACAGACATTCTTGCTGTTCAGGTATTGATCTTTTTTGTAGCTGCACTAATACAGACCAACTAAGAAATCCTGCTGTATGAAATACTGCTATTAATTATCAGGAATTACATCCTTTATCCTAATTAGTGGAAATGTTGTGGACAATTTGTGGAATTTATGGTGTTAATCCAGATTAATTACATTGGTGTTAAGTGGGATTAGTCTAAAGGGGAAATTTGACTCCATTTAAACAGCAGTGTATTTAGTTAGAGCTAAAATAAGAACACAGGGATTCACATAAAGGAGGATATAACCATCATCTGATCTCCACAGAGTCAACACAGTTTACAGTGTTCACCACCACCATCCAGTGAGAGCAGCAGTGGATACACACTCCAACCAATGAGTACATAAATATACAATACACTGGGATAGTCTTCAGACCCTTTCACATGGTGCTATTTTGAGGTCTTGTGCTAAAATAAAGAGATTTAAACTTCTCTCCATCAATCAGCACTCAGTACCCCACAATGAGAACAATGAGAAAGTGAAACACATTTTAGAACCTTTAACAATTATAATATAAAGGAAATCCTCATCCATATATAAACACATGACATACACATATCTATAACTGTGATCCAGCAGAACATTAAAGTCAGATACTGTCCTGCTATATTGTAAACATCTATAATGAATATAATATGGGATGTAATTACCAGAGCTACCCAGTGCTGCCAGAGTCTTATGCATGGGGTGAAACTCATTCTCCAGCATGGATGCCACCTTGGCTAACACTACCTACAGTGGGTCTAAGGGGCTTCCCTGGACATTATAATTAGTTATTATTAGGAATGAGATTCAGATCAGTGACAGTCTGGTATATTAAATCCTCCTGTCTTATGCAGTGATGACTGATAGTGGTTATGATATTGTATGTGTGTGTGATCTGTAGGAGTTAAAGGGTTTAGATCTGTGGTTTAGTGCAGTAGTGAAACTCTGTAGTGTCCAGCAAGCTGTGGAAAAACCTCTGTCTTCACCATCAGCTCAACCTTTAATACCTCACAGAGAAATGGAGATCAGTACTCACTAGTAGCTGCATGTACAGTCACTGGCTGGCTCCGTATCCTGCCTTTCTCTGCTTCCAGAGAGATTTCATACAAAGAACCCGGTTCTAGATCATCAATTACAGCTGAGTCTTCTCCAGACGGCACCTCGATCTGCTGACTTACAGCTGATCCATTCATCTGACTGGGTGAAACTGAGAGGATGTATCTGTCAATTTCCCACAATGCTTTCTCCCATTGGACCTTAACAGATGTTGGGGTGGTCTCTACAATCCTGAGGTTTCTGAGTTTGGAGATCCCTGAGAAAGAAAGAATAGATTGAGTTCTAGATACTGTTAAAGGTTGGAGAGAGAGGAAAGATCAGGATCAGAGAATGTCTGATAGGAAAAGTTTGTTTCTATTAAACCACCTTGATTTGTAGCTGCACTAATACAGACCCACTAATAATAAAGGAAAAAAGATCTCTCCATTCAGAGAGAGAGGAGTCTGGTTTTCTGGCTATTAATAACTACCCACAAGGTGGTGTAAAGATGGCCACTGAGTGAACAGACTTTACCTGCACCCTCATCATCACGTGTGCCTGAGTCAGGATGTCTGGTTGACTCTCCTCCTCTCTCTCCTCACTTTGGTTTAATGATAATCAGATTTAGACTGCTTCCTATATGGTTACTGAACTGCTGACTAGAGTGTGCAGTGTGCTTCATCATTACTGCACTGTGTGTGTGTGTGTGTGTGTAGCTGATGATGAAAGAGCAGGAAAGATCAACTGAGCCAACTGACTAAGTACTACTTAAAACTACAATGACTGATGTAGTACTCGTGCTGGAGGGGAACCTAAACCTCTCTGTCTCCCTCTCTCTGTGTCTCTGTCTGTCTCTCTGTGTCTCTGTCTCTCTCTGTCTTTATCCCTCTGTTTTTTTTATCTGATATGTTAAATAATAAACTTCGAATTTAATGAAAGAAGTTATTCTCTTAAATAAACTGTATATCATTTCTATTGGTCCATTAAATCATCATTAAATGTAACACACTGTAAAGAACTGTTAAACTATTAAACTGTTTTAAATGAAGATACAGGGTTTTCTTTCTAACAGCAACAACATTTATACAGCTGTCTGCAAAAGTCTAGGTGCCCTGGTCAGATTCTTTGTAGTTGTTGTTGAAGTGTAAATAAGATGCACATCCAGAGACACACTATTTTACAGAGACACACTGTCACCTTTACAGAGATACACTACAGAAACAGACTGTCACCTTTAGAGAGACACACTACTTTACAGAGACCCACTACAGAGGCACACTGTCACCTTTACAGGGGACACAGTACATAACAGTTACAGCAACTCAGTGACTATGTGTCAGAGTGTCTCAGTCACTCAGTGACTGTGCAGTGACTGTATTTCACTGATTATGTGACAGTCACTCAGTGGCTGTACAATGATTGTATTTTACTCAGAATGTGACAGTAACTCAGTGACTGTGCAGTGACTGTATTTCACTCAGAATGTGTCAGTGACTGTAGTGACTGTATTTTACTCAGAATGTGACAGTCAGTGACTGTACAGTGACTGTATTTTACTCAGAATGTGAGTCACATAGTGACTGTGCAGTGACTGTATTTCACTCAGAGTGTGACAGGCAGTAACTGTGCAGTGACTGTATTTCCCTCAGAATGTGAGATTCCCTCAGTGACTGTGCAGTGACTGTATTTCACTCAGAATGTGAGGGTGAATCAGTGACTGTGCAGTGACTGTATTTCACTCAGAATGTGAGGGTCACTCCGGGAATGTGAGAGTGTTGCCAGGCACTGACTATATTTCACTCAGAGTGTGACAGGCAGTGACTTTGCAGTGACTGTATTTCAATCAGAATGTGAGAGTAACACAGTGACTATGCAGTGACTATATTTTACTCAGAGTGTGAGAGTCACTCAGTGACTGTGCAGTGACTGTATTTCACTCAGACTGTGAGAGTGACTCGGTGACTGTGGAGTGACTGTATCTCACTCAGAGTGTGACAGGCAGTGACTGTGCATTGACTGTATTTCACTCAGAGTATGAGGGTCACTCAGTGACTGTGCAGTGACTGTATTTCTCTCAGAATGTGACAGGCAGTGACTGTGCAGTGACTGTATTTCACTCAGAATATGACAGCCTTCAGTGACTGTGCAGTGATTGTATTTCACTCAGAATGTGAGTCACACAGTGACTGTACAGTGACTGTATTTCCCTCAGAATGTGAGAGTCATTCAGTGACTGTGCAGTGACTGTATTTCTCTCAGAATGTGAGAGTAACACAGTGATGTTGCAGTGACTGTATTTCACTCAGAGTTTGAGAGTGACTCAGTGACTGTGGAGTGACTGTATCTCACTCAGAGTGTGACAAGCAGTGACTGTGCAGTAACTGTATTTCACTCAGAATGTGAGAGTCACTCAGTGACTGTGCATTGACTATTTCACTCAGAATGTGACAGTCACTAAGTGACTGTATTTCACTCAGAGTGTGAGGGTCACTCAGTGACTGTGCAGTGACTGTATTTCTCTCAGAATGTGACAGGCAGTGACTGTGCAGTGACTGTATTTCCCTCAGAATGTGATAGTCAGTCAGTGACTGCAGTGACTATATTTCTCTCAGAATGTGAGAGTCACACAGTGAAGTTGCAGTGACTGTATTTCACTTAGAATATGACAGCCTTCAGTGACTGTGCAGTGATTGTATTTCACTCAGAATGTGAGTCACAGTGACTGTGCAGTGACTGTTTTTCCCTCAGAATTTGAGTCACTCAGTGAATGTGCAGTGACTCTGTTTCATTCAGAATGTGAGTCACACAGTGACTGTGCAGTGACTGTATTTCTCTCAGAATGTGAGAGTAACACAGTGATGTTGCAGTGACTGTATTTCACTCAGAGTGTGAGAGTGACTCAGTGACTGTGGAGTGACTGTATCTCACTCAGAGTGTGACAGGCAGTGATTGTGCAGTGACTGAATCTCACTCAGAGTGTGACAGGCAGTGACTGTGCAGTGACTGTATTTCACTCAGAATGTGAGAGTCACTCTGTGACAGTGCAGTGACTGTATTTCACTCAGAATGTGACAGGCAGTGACTGTGCAGTGACTGTATTTCACTCAGAGTGTGAGAGTCACACAGTGACTGTGCAATGACTGTATTTCACTCAGAATGTGAGATTCACTAAGTGACTGTATTTCCCTCAGAATGTGAGAGTCACTCAGTGACTTTGCAGTGACTGTATTTCACTCATAGTGTGACAGGCAGTGAGTGTGCAGTGACTGTATTTCACTCAGAATGTGAGGGTCAATCAGTGACTGTGAAGTGATTGTATTTCACTCAGAATGTGAGTCACTCAGTGACTGTGCAGTGACTGTATTTCACTCAGAATGTGAGATTCAGTGACTGTGCAGTGACAGTATTTCACTTAGAATGTGAGAGTCACTCAGTGACTGTGCAGTGACTGTATTTCACTCAGGATGTGAGAGTCACTCAGTGACTGTATTTCACTCAGAGTGTCTCAGTCACTCAGTGACTGTGCAGTGACTGTCTCACTCAGATGTAATGGCCTGTCATGGTGCAGTGACTGTATTGCACTCAGAGTGTGACAGGCAGTGACTGTGCAGTGACTGTATTTCACTCAGATTGTATAAGTCAGCACGAGTGACTGCTTGGATTCACGTTTCCCTACGGACTGATAAACCCTGCTCCTCGGAAGAGCTATCAGACAGTCATGCAGAGAACCAAACAGAATGGAGCAGACAGAATCCAGATAGCTGTTTCCAGCTCAGTGTACAGTAGATATCAGACACTCACAATGTGAAGCTATATGTGAATAGGGTCTAAACGAAGAGCTGTAAATATCAACTCATGTAGGTTTTCACATTGTTAATCATTAGTTATTATTTTAATACAGTGCATAGTAAATAACTTTCCCTGATTCAGTAAACACTGTATTATAATGAGTTATTATTGGGAATGAGATTGAGATCAGTGACAATCTGGTATATTAAATCCTCCTGTCTTATGCAGTGATGACTGAGAGTGGATATGATATTGTATGTGTGTGTAATCTGTAGGAGTTTAGACCTGTGGTTTAGTGCAGTAGTGAAACTGGAAATGTATATCAGTACTTACTAGTAGCTGCCTGTACAGTCGCTGGCCGGCTCTGTTTCCTCCCTTTCACTGCTACCAGAGAGATGTTGTACACAGAACCAGGTTTCAGAAGGTTAATGTTAGCCGAGACTGCTCCAGGTGACACCTCAATCCACCGCCTTAACCTGCCTGATCCATTTCTCTGACTGCATGAAGCTGAAAGGATGTATCTGTCAATCTCCCCCAATGGTCTATCCCATTGGACCTTAACAGATGTTGGGGTGGTCTCCAAAACTGTGAGGTTTTTGGATATGAAGCTCCCTGAGAAAGAAAGTAGATTGAGTTCTAGATGCTGTTAAAGGTTGGAGACAGAGGAAAGATCAGGATCAGAGAATGTCTGATAGGAAAAGTTAATTCCTATTAAACCACCTATATTTGTAGCTGCACTAATACAGACCCACTAAGAAATCCTGCTGGATGAAATACTGGTATTAATAATGAGCTCTAGATAATAATATCAGTTATGGAAATATCAGTGTCCACTCTATGAACAGGAATTACAACCTTTATCCTGATTAGTGGAAATTATGGAGCTGATGAAGATGGGAATGTGACAGGAAGCTGCACAGGGATGAAACCACAACAATCACTTCACTCAGCATTAACACCTCACTCACACTTCACTGTCAGGGACAAAGAACTTGGACCGAAGTGAGCAGAGCTAAACAGCAAGTTGGTTTTATTTAACAATCGGGCAGTCGATACAAACAACAAGGCACAAGACAACATACAGGGAGAGGCAAGAGCAGGGTCAGAGACAGGCAGAGGTCGGAACCAGAAATGGCAGTCAGCGATGTAAACAAGTCAAGAGAGGGCGAGGTAGAGGCGGAGAACAGAAGACAGGCAGGAGGATCAAAGCCAGAGAAGACTCAGCGATCAAGAACCAGAGGGGGGAGATCCAAAGAGAGTAAGTCGATAAACAAAACAGGTCGATAACAGGAAGCAGACAGAAAGTAGAAACGCTCAGAATTGCTAAACGGTAGTTAGGGCAAAACCTCGCAATAAGGTGGCGGCATAGAGGGGCTTATAAAAGGAAGTGTAATCAATGACAGCTGGGGGGCCTGGAACTCGTGTGACGTCGAACGGATATGATTGGACGGTTGGGGACATGTGCATGTGATGTCATCGAGCGAAGCCCCCTGAAGTCACACTCAGTACAATACAGTTAACACTGCAGAATCAGCAGAAGCACAGGTGGGTTCAGGTGCAGGAGAGCACTGGGAAAGACTTGTTTGGGGGAATAAGATGAACTGATCTTATACTGGGATTATTTTATGGTGTTAATCCAGATGATTTACGTTGGTGTTAAGTGGGATTAGTCTAAAGGGGAAATCTGACTCAATTTAAACAGCAGTGTATTTAGTTAGAGCTAAAATAAGAACACAGGGATTCACATAAAGGAGGATATAACCATCATCTGATCTCCACAGACTCAACACAGTTTACAGTGTTCACCAACACCATCCAGTGAGAGAGCAGTGGATACACACTCCAACCAATGAATATACACAATACACTGGGGAAGTCTTCAGACCCTTTCACATGGTGCTATATTGAGGTCTTGTGCTAAAATAAAGAGATTTAAACTTCCCTCGATCAATCAGCACTTAGTACTCCACAAAGTGAAACAGAATTTTAGAACCTTTAACAATTATAATATAAAGGAAATCCTCATCAAAATAATGCTATATAGTGTATATACTGTATTATATAGTGCATATACTACATTGTTATATAGTGTATATACTGCATTGTTATATAGTGTATATACTGTATTGTTATATAGTTTACATACTCTATTGCTGTATAGTGTATATACCGTATGTTATGTAGTGTACATACTGTATTGTTATAAAGTGTATATACTGTATTGTTATATAGTGTATATACTGTATTGTTATATAGTGTACATACTGTATTGTTATAAAGTGTATATACTGTATTGTTGTATAGTGTATATACCGTATGTTATGTAGTGTACATACTGTATTGTTATAAAGTGTATATACTGTATTGTTATATAGTGTATATACTGTATTGTTATATAGTGTACATACTGTATTGTTATGTAGTGTATATACTGTATTGCTGTATAGTGTATATACTGTAATGCTATATAGTGTATATATTGTATTGTTATATAGTGGATATACTGTAATGCTATATAGTGTATATACTGTAATGCTATATAGTGTATATACTGTATTGCTATATAGTGTTTATACTATATTGTTATATACTGTATATATTGTATTGTTATATAGTGTACATACTGTATTGTTATATAGTTTATGTACTGTAGTGTTATACACTTTGTGGTTGGCGTGGCGCAACGGATGGCACCACTTGTCATTGAGCTACCACACCACGTCGGGGTTTGAATCCCAGTCTGGGTGACTATGCTGTGCCTCACCAATAAGCGTCCTTGGGCAAGACTCCTAACACTACATTGGCCTACCTGCAATATGATTAACCTTGTAAGTCGCTCTGGATAAGAGCATCAGCTAAAATGCCATAAATGTAATGTAAATCTTTATATAGTGTATATCCTGTATACTTGTATAATGTATATATTGTATTGTTATATAGTGTATAATACTATATAATGTATACATTGTATTTTTATATAGCTTATACTGCTATGCAATGTATACACTGTATTGTTATATAGTGTATAATGCTATATAATGTATACATTGTATTTTTATATAGCTTATACTGCTATGCAATGTATACACTGTATTGTTATATAGCGTATAATGCTATATAATGTATATACTGTATTGTTATATAGTGTATATACTGTAATGCTGTATAGTGTACTGTATTGTTATATAGTGTATATACTATAAACACATTGTTTTAGTTACATTATTTTCACTGAATTTATTTTAATCTTATTCATGTTTTTTTGCTTTATTTATGTTATAGTTCAGATGTTCTGTCTTTACATTATTTTACTAGTTCATGAGACGGGCAGTTCTCAAAGAACTTCACTGCTAGCTGTAGTGGGTAGGACGGTGTACGTGATCAATAACTCTGCTTTGATTTGAGGTGAAGGACAGAGTTAGTGTTCGTGTGTTCAGGGCTGTCTGACCTACTATCAGTTCCTGTTCCTGAACATGATCAGCTGAGTTACAGTGGACACACATTCATTACTATCAAAGATTAAACATCTCTAATGATTATAATATGGAATATAATTACCAGAGTCAGAGTCAGAATCAGAGTCAGAGTCAGAAACATCAGCTGTATCAGGACCATCAGTTGTATCAGGACCATCAGCTTTATCAGGACCATCAGCTTTATCAGGACCATCAGCTTTATCAGGAGCATCAGCTTTATCAGGACGAGACCCTGTAGGAGACATCAGTAACATTAAAACAGGTGATGAGTGAAGAGGAAACAATCAGCTAACTCATTAAACCCACTGCACTGATTCACACAGAACAGATTTTAATAAGTAAAATGGTATAAAACCAGCAACAAAGCTGTAATAAAGCAGCAGTGCTTTCAGTGCAGATCACCATCCTGATTAAACACAGCAGTGCAGTACAGACTCCTCAGTGTTTAGTGTAGATAATTAGAGCTGAGATCAGAACTACAGTCACATCAATCTCATCTGCTTGTGTGGAAGACAGACATCAAAGGATTCTCCTCACCTGAAGAGAAAGATTCAGACAGAGTTAATATAACGTATAACAG
>JAVGWN010002342.1:0-11240 GCA_034552555.1 Semaprochilodus insignis
GTCTTGGTTCAAACTGAGTGGAGTCGATTCCAGCGACAGGAGTCGAGAGTTGGAGTCGACTCCAGAAAACTCTGATGCGCTATGCTTTTGTCTTGAAAGTGTACGAAACACACACACACACACACACACACACGAACGAACCAAAGGTCGCTATAAACGACTTTTGCCCAACTTGACTTTTAGCCAACGTGGCACGTTACAGATTGTATGGTTTGAACTTAAAACCCAGATTTAAGCTACTTCAGCGCCGCTTCTCCACTTTTCCTAGCTGGCGAATCCCCAGCAGGCTAAGCGGCTTGTTTTGTTAGCCTAACCCAGGAAGAGTTTCTTTTTCTCAGCTGAAACTAAAAGTCGAAGGCTAGTCGACTTAGCCAAGAGTTTTTTTCTAGTTCCTCCCGAGAAGAATGGATGTTGAGAAGTATTTAGCTCGTATCGGCTGCTCTTCTCCCTGCGGTCCAACGCTGGAGACCCTCAGACGTCTTCACCTCAACCACCTGTTAACGGTGCCTTTTGAGGACCTTTCCATTCACAGCGGGGAGCGGGTCAAACTGGAACTTCCTCTGCTGTATGAGAAACTAGTGTGTAGGAGAAGAGGAGGCTTCTGCTATGAAATCAATGGCCTTTTCTCTTGGCTTTTAAGCCAGCTGGGTTTTGAGATCCACATCCTCGCTGCTCAGGTGAAGAACCGCTTCACAGGGGCCTACGGACCACCGTTTGACCACCTTATCATAATGGTGACCCTTGATGGGCACCGGTGGCTCTGTGATGTGGGTTTTGGGTCTGGTTTCCAGCTCCCTCTTTCTCTTGAGACTGACGGTCCCCAAAGGCAGAGCCATGGTGTGTATCGCCTTCGGACTCAGGATAAGCTTGTCTTCATGGAAGTGCAGTTAGAGGGTGATGCCGTGAAGAATCCCAAAGAGGACACTGCATGGAATGCGTTGTACAAGTTCACCCTTGAGCCCCGTCAGAGGGAGGATTTCACAGCCATGTGTGACTACCACCAGAGCTCCATCAGCTCCGTTTTCTTCTGCAAGTCCTTGTGCTCCCTGCTGTTACCACAAGGGAGGATTACAATTATAGGCCGCAAACTGATCATCACCAGTTTACCTACTGAGAAGGGGGAACAGCCTGTGAAAACCAAGGCCGACCTTACAGATGAAGAGATGACTGAACTACTGAGGGACAAGTTTGGAATAGTGCTTTCCTCTCCATTCACCCCGAAAGATATAGACATTGTACCTCCACCAATAAACTATTAAATATTAGCTTTTGACACATATTATACATGAATCTGTGCAAATATGCCAAGTGTAAAGTGACAACTACAGTAAAAATACGTTTTCTAACGAGTGGACAACCAGATCATTTGTGCTACCTTATTATTGCATTCTACTGTTTGGGTCCTAGGTCAATGCATTGTCTCATACTTGATATCTTAGCCTGAAACCTACTGTTAATCAGCTATTAGTCCATTTTTCTTTGGTACTGTGACTAATTTCCAAGTAACGTGCTTATCAGGGAGGGTCTCTGAGCCAGATGAGTGTGTTTGCTCAACGGATAGGTGGGGGTGATGTAAGGAGTAGGTGTAACTAAGCTATTTTCTTTGTCTTTGTGTTGTTTAGCCCTGTGTGTTTATGTTGAAGTTTTAGCCCATGCAATACAATACAGGGCAGCCAATCAGAACATAGAGCATTTACATATACTACCTTTAAAGGAGCAGTTTGTAAGATGACGCATATTCATATTCCAGACAAATCACCAGGAAGTTGTGGTGCCCACCCCTATTGTAGGAAACAAGGAAAAGCACAGTCCTTCATCCTGAATGCTAGTATTAACTAGTCTAGAGGAAAGGTTGCAGCTTTGAACTTCATCCCTTTACTCACCAAGAGCACCTCCAGTGGTGGAAAGGAGCAACAACGTTAACTCTTGTTTTGCATTTTGGTGGTCATAATGATTATTTGGCAAGAGCTCCAGTCATCGTTGCATTGACTCACTATCACCTGTTGAGGTACAAAGTGGTATTACCAGACCAAATGGCCAAGGCTAACTGGTTAGCATGCTAACTTCAGTAGATATCTCTGCAACACAATGCGTAAATAACTTTGACACACCATCAAAACGGTTATTTCTTTACATTCTGTTGATAACTGTAGTTAATTTTGGAATGTTTCAAACTACAAATCTTATATATTGCTCTTGTAAATTCTGTTGCATTCCCCACAGAGTATTATAACCTCTTGTCAGCCATATTGAAGGTTTTGCTCCAAGTTAGATCACTTAAGTAAAGGTAAACAATGAAAGGAGGAGTAAACACGAATCTCTGGACAACTGGCCATTATAACGGCCACTGCTGCCAGAGGCAGGGGGCACATGTTTAGCAGCAAACAAATATAGTCATAGAGGCCAAAGAAAAGTTAACATTAGCGCTGGAGACGCAATAAGTGAGTAAAGGGATTAAGCTTGATGCTGATCTTGCGATTTTTCTTCTAGACTTGATAAGAACTGTGATTTTTCTAGTGATATGTTACCCCCTGTGGTTTGTAGTATGAATTTCCGACAGGTTGCAACATCTTACATATTGTTCCTTTAAACTAAAAATCTTACAAATTGCACCTTTAAAGACGCAGTAAAAAACAGATTACACTATACACAAACAGTTACAAACTACAAAAGAATGAGAAATAATAAGCATATCAGCTCGTGTAGACACCTGGACTGCCAGATCAAGGAATATAACAGTTGTACGGTGCATGTGGGCTGAAGGAAGTCTGTGCCTTCTTCTCTCATTCAGAGGTACAGTATTTGTATATGAGGTAAATTGCGAGTTACAATATGAGTTAAAATAGGCTGCACTGGTTCCTTTTAACTACATGATTTTCGTTTAGGCACATTTGCACAGAATGTAGGAGCATTAACCACAGAGCTGAATTTTTCTCAAACGCCTTTCCTGCACTCCAGCGCCATGGCGAGAGGAGGTTTGTTTCCGCTGGCTTGCCGTAGCTTGATTTTCCCCCAAGAAACACTCAGGAGAGGGGATGTTAAACTGTGGGAGACTGGCCAAGGTAAATTCACACACGGGGTCTCATTTTGTATATTTATTATATTTGTCTTAATTATTATGTTTGTCTTAATTAGTATTTTTCCCTGAGATATATGACTGTTGGTCTGTAAAATGATGCTGCTGCTCCTGCTGAGGGCAGATTCATGTCAGCAGAGGGAGCTAATGCTAACGCTAACAGACAGTTTAGCTTCTCGTTCGAATTTCCCGTTCCACCTTAAACAGCACAGTCACTTTCAGGCGCGTGAACATGCGTCAGAATGTAGCTGCTGCACCATTTAAGGTGGAACGGGAAATTCGAACAAGAGGCTGGCGAATATGATTAAATGTACATGTATTATTTAATTTCTCTTCAACCTTTAATCCAAATCCTTTGCTTCGGTAGTGCTGGGATAATAATGCGCCCTGAGTGCTGCAAAAGGTGCTGTCAAATACGTGCAGTTTTAAATGTCTTTTATTTGTATTTTAATTAATTTTTTTAATGTCCCAGGTGGCATTGCCAGTGGCCGTGCCTGGCACTCTTTACTTCATGTCAGGAACAGTTTTTGCTGCCAGTGATGCTACAGAAAGTGGTCCTTCACTAGTGGTCGATGAGGTACTTTTGTATTTGTCTTTTGGTGTCATGCTGTTAAAACATAATTCAGAGTCATGATGGCTTAAAGCAGAACTCCACTACTTTCTTTAACATTCCTACATAATCCACTCATTGAAGAAATCTGCTGTTTTAGTTCTGGATAATTAACATCATTCAGAGTCATTTGGTATGAAATATACTTAATTCTAGAGAGGCGTGTATCAGTGGTGGTGATAGGAAGTTCATTGCCTCTGAAAGCTCCATCACATAAAGTTGTCATATGAAATGGGTATGAATGCATTGCCTGATGTCTGAAACAGTTTGTGGCAAAGCTTTTGGTATATTATTTTAATCCATTAATTGTGGAAAGATGTAAGATGGGTGTTGATAAGTAACAAAAAAATCATCCCCAGAGAAAGTTTTATACACACACACATATTTATATATTTGTCTGGGAATGATTATGCGTAACGACATCCATATATGCATAATTACTGCTATTTTCTCATCAGATGACACGGGGAGGTGGTTTTGGATAGTAAATAAAATGACTATATTTGAGTTGTAGACGTGGCGCTCCCTGGTTCCCATCACCACCACTGTAATGAAATAAGGGTCTGAAATAAGGAGCTTTCTCTAAAAATTAACCATTTCACACTGGACTACTTGGTTTACATCTCAACCACTGAGTTATTCAGACATTTTGAAATATCAGCCAAATGTCTCGTTAAGATGTTAATTTGTTTAATATGTAAACTGATTTAGAAGTCATTTGAAGTGAAATGCTCCACTCTGTAGAAATTTAACAAGTAAGATTTGTTCACAGGGGCGATGACAGGCACCAGACATCTGACTCTAAACGTCACCTTGCTGAAAGTTATTACATGACTTATGATGCCAGAGACATTGGTTTTATATAGTTGTTACCTATTGTAAGGTACAATAGCACGGAAAAAACAACAACAACACATTTTTCAGATTTACCACCATTTAAACATTACAAATAAAACGCAGGGCACGTGTAGGTTCAGTGGTTGTTTTGGATAGTAAATAAAATGGTTGTGTTGTAGTCATCACAACCCCTTGCATCTGTCACCACCACTGTATAGAGCATCTGTACATTTGTTGACAGTGATTCTTTCACACTATTTTACATCTCAAAATATGCAAAATTTAGATATCGAAAAATTTGCTCTTTACTCCTTTCAGGTCAGTGTGAAGGGAAAATTATTGTACACATGTGGGGGAAAATGGCAAAACATTAAGCTTAATGGTCTTAACAACAAATCATTAAACAAACAGATAAAGTGAGTTTTTATGGGAATTGTTTCCCTTTCATTTCTTTAAATAGTTAAGATTTCTGGGTAAACAGAAATAGATGTCAATATTGTTCAGATGATTCAGCGCTGCTGGCTTTAAACAGTTGAAAAACACTGCCAAGCTAGTTTGTGTTTAGCGTGTGGCAAAATATTCTCTAGTGTTTAAATCTGAACTCTGACCAGCCAGAACAGTCAGTACTAACCATCGTTCTTTGGGTTGGCCCATTGTTTTTGCCTGGGAGCATACATTAATGTTTCTGATAAAACACAGTATCCGGGATGGTCTCTGAGCTAGCTGAGCATTTTTGTGTACAGGTCCTGTGAGAGGGCATACATTATCTTGATTAATTTTATTTTTCTTCACCTGCTGATTTGCTGATTTACACAAAGGAAAAACTGAAGACCTATTAGGACCAGACAAAAGTCACTGAATTAAAAGTCGCTGTCTATGAATCATATGATATGATGGGTCGTCTTTGTTATGATTACAAATGAACTTAAGTTAACAAAGTTTAAACAAAACAGCACTTTTGATTTCAGGTTGGCTTTAAAAGTACTGAGGTTAAAGCTCTGTGTTTCAGCTTTCCCTCTATACCACCCCATGCTCACAAGTGAGTAATGTGGAGCCAGAGGTTGGCCATGTGGAACAGGGTGTAGCAGCACTGAGGAAATCAGCAGAGCCCTACACAACATGGTGTCAGGTAAGCTATGACAGCGATTTTAGGAATCACTGCTGGGTAAAAATAAGTACTGGTTCGTTATATTCTCCTTCACTGCTTTACCAGTTACTTGTCAGGTTACGCGCACTCTGGGTCAGTTCAAAAAAAGTGCCTTACTTTATTGTTGTTTATTACTTTCTAGGAAAAGACAGCATATGTCATGGAGAAAGGAAAGGTATTCTAAAATTCCTTCTTGTGGTTATAAATATTTCTGTTTTCATAAGTTTTTTTCGTTTGATTTGCTTTTATGTGTTTTTTTTTTTTTTTTTTTTTAATTCCAGGAGTTTTATAAGACCATAGAGCCTGGTGTCGATACTTCTCTAAGGACTGTAAAAGGTAAAGATGTTTAACCTTCTGTAGTTCTTCAAAGTCCTATCAAAATCTCATAGCCTATTCTTGTCTGTTCTTGAAAATGTCAGGGTACTCAGAGTAAAGTATTAAACGTGTCTGTGTGACGCTAAACTTAAGTGTTAAATATCCAGCAAAGCTTGAATGAAAATATGTGATATAAATATGACAAAACATGACCTAAAAACACTGATCAGACCTGTCTGAGAGCTGTGTGGGCATGGCTAATATGCAGCTTGATTGACGGCTCTCTGTCCAAAACTCTTAGCCTCCTACCCGGACGAAGAAAGTAATGCACAAACACGTTTGCAAATAGACATAAGGACGGACAAACAGACCGACAAATGAATGAAAAAACAGACAAAGCAAAGCACTAGTGAAGGAATGGACAAACAAGCAATTCTGGGGTATCGATAAACAACTGAACTAGAGCCCAGCAGCTACAGACAGAAGGTTTAGCTTGCTAGCTTTTGGTTTGGCTGGTTAGCTTTAGCTTGCTAAGTTTCACTGACTCACTGACAAGAAGCTTATTCTCATTAAACTTATTTTTGGAAAGGGCCAGAAGTGCCATCATTAAAACACTGGTTTGCAGAGCTATGTTACATCTAGAGAGAATAAGGTATATACTAAAGGATAAACTTGGCCAATTTAAAAAGATCCTTTGGTTTCCTGTCTTCAAAGAGATTGTGGTTAAATTTATCAATCTGTTGTGATGCTTAGTCAGTTGATAAGGTGGTGTTCATTGGGAAGGGTTAGGGCGGGTGGGTGGTTGAGTGTCGTATGTTGAATATGCTGTGTGCACGTATGTTAATATTTTTGCAGTTGTTTAAAAGTGGAAGTAGTAAAGTATTTTCTCATTACAATGCAAATCTAACAAAACACTTCTTAATTCAAATATTTAAATGCTTTCGAAATCGTTACCCAAGATTAGATTATTATATTTCAGGAGACTATTTATAAGATTAATTTAATAAGAAAGGAAAGACTTAGGATTTAGGTTCCCTGATGCTTTAATATTAATACTATTTAGAATATTTATCTCCCATATTGATTTTTGATGTATTAAACTATTTCAGACACCTATGAGTTACTGAATGATCCTCCGTCTGAGTTGTACCCGAGTGTTGGTGCTGTGGGTTTCTCTGGAATTCTCGGACTTTACCTCGCTAAAGGTAAATGTGGGATTTTTTAAATCTTCTTCCTTTTTGATCTTTTTGGTATTGTTTTCTCTGAAGGTATTGTTTTACTAAGAACGACAGGTGCTGTGTTCTTCTGTGTGTTTTTCAGGCTGCAGAGTGAAAAGGCTGCTTTTCCCTGCTGGGCTAATGACTCTGAGTGCCTCCCTATTCTACCCACAGCATGCTGCCTCTGTAGTTAAGGCAAGTTAACTTAACATCAGCATGAATTATGAATCATAATGAATTGTTCTTTCCATACAGTGACATATTTCTGTGAATATAAATTAGGGTTATAGCTGAGTGGTTACACTTTGTTTTCCTTGGCCACCGAGTGCACAGTGTCATCACAGGACGCCTTCATCTTTCATCTTTTTGAAGGACGTTATTTATCCATTTGATGGAAGTTTATGGGAAAATGAGAATGTTGGCTCTTATCCAATGATTGGATAAATAATGCTTAATATGTCCAGAGACATTAACTATGAAGGGTGAAAAAGGTCAGATTTGTTGTCAGGCTGACTAACATACAGTGACTCAGCCGTTAGATGAGCTGGTTTCTCTCGTTCCAGCTAGATTAAGGGTATCTTCCTGGANAGCTGGTTTCTCTCGTTCCAGCTAGATTAAGGGTATCTTCCTGGAGGAAATTCAAGCTGTGAAGTGTGCTCTAGAATAACCTACCTTTCCTTCCTGCCCTTGTCCCGAGGGATGCCTTCATGTGGAAAAGAGGATGGAGTCGGGTATTTTGGGATTTTTTTCCATCAACCAGCAGAGCTATACAAAGTAAATAGACTCGTCCATGTATCCAATGTAGACATTAGCAGGCTTGAGGTCGGGTATGTTTACTGAGCAAAATGTCACATGCGTCAAAAGCTTTTTATGTACTTAAAGGAGTAAATAAATTTCATCACAGTGAAATTAAGATCATTGCATAATGCTTCTTGGTGGTTATGCACCTTTATTCACTATTAGCAATATTATCAGTTTTGGCCAAATGTTTTCTATAACAGTGTTAGAGGAGGACAGTTTATGTATATGATATATAATCATACGCAGCCATATAAACACCCCTGATCAAAGGTCATGTTATGTTGATTTTCTAAGGGTTAACACACCATCTACAGAGGACACACTTCTGGACACATTAATGCACAATTACTGTTTATTTGCTGAATTGAACGTATTAAACAATTTGGACTGGACACATTTTATGTTTTATTTTATGTTACATTATGTTAAATTTAGCAAATAAATTGTAATTGTTTTCTGTATAGGACGTGTTATGTAATTTACACCTAGAAAATCCACAAAACGAGGGCTGTCCAAACCTCTGCATACCAATGTTTAATTTTATTTATTTATTTATTTGTTTTAAGCTCTAATGCATTTATTAATTTGTCATCATCTACAAGATGAAATCACTGTGTAAATGTTATACAGTGTATTTTGTTTATAGTGGTTGTTGTTTTTTTTTTTTATTTCTTCTTTCAGATGGGCAAAGATCAGATATCCAGCTGGGGTTCACAGGGACGCACACTTTTGGAGGGTCTGTGGAAGGGAAAACCTTCTGCCAAGGAGGAGGTGAGGCCACAGGAAGTTAGTTCTTAGCAAATGAAGTTGTGATGCAATCAGCTTTCCTCACACTCACGTGCTTAACATTGCTTTGGTACTTGTCCTTTAGAAAACAGCATTGCTACCTCCCTGCTGACACTAGTCCAGATTTTACATAGATATTGTTTTAGACCTTTTAGATTATATTCATACGTTTATGTTGCATAGACTAGTTGATTAATAAGTCTGCGAGGACAGTCAACTGGTCGGGGAATGGGCCTGAATCCGGTGTATATATATGTAGATTTAGATAAGGGCTGCACAATACATTATCATCACAGTATTAGACCTTGCAGTACTGATGCTGCTAGGGTTAGGTAACAAAACCCAGTTAAAATCCAATTTTAATTTTGGTTATCGAGTTCTACAAACGCATGTTAAATAGTGCACAGATGTAACAGAAGTGCATCAGATTTATATTGTCTTGCACTAACTGCAATTTAAGTTAAGCATTTTTCTTTTATGTGAAAGGTTAAATGTCACAGTACACTTTACATCTTAGAAACTTGTGTATCATCTAGGATCCTGACTTCTGTAGTTGTAGTTGTAAACAGTTTCTAGTTTCAGACACCACTCATACTCTGTAGATGCACTGTTTCCAAAGTTACCTTGACCAGCAACAGCTGGACAAGCGTTACTCAAGATCATTGCCTCACAGTGACAAAACACTCTGTCGGCGAGAGAAGATGAGACAGAAAGTACTGAAAACAAAAGCAGTCTACAAAACACAAACAGGAACAGTCAAACTGAAGAAATGAGAAATATTAAGAAAGAATTGGCATAATGGATGAAATAGTGGCGGTCAGTGTTGCTGCAATGGACATGAGAATAAAAAGCAAACCAGACAGCTGAAAGATAAAAACATACGTTCTTTATATATAAACATTTGTTCTCTTTTCTCACCATATTGGAGTCGGAATTTTGGAATCGATAAGATCCCTGAATCGATAAGCAGAATCGAAATTAGATTTAGAATTAACGATACTAAACCCTAGATCCAGCCGAGGGCTGCAATCTGTAAACAAGCCATCTAGTAAGATTTGTTATGTGCTCTGAGCCTCCGCACCGATCACAGATGCTCCTGGTGAGTTTCTGTGGGTGTATATGCAGGTCATTATGGATCATTTTGGTCAGCAATACTGCATGCCAGTTATTATCCATGTTTTTAAAAGATTATATCATAATTGTAGTGTACTCATAATCTGGTTTCTTTTTCTTTTTTTTAACCTGTTTATTTGTTTCTTTGTCTCTCCAGAAATAACCAGTCAAAGATCAAAGGTTAACACGAAGAAAGCAGTAAGTGCTATGTATGTCCTCCTCTTATGCACTCTGGCCATAAACAAAAGGCACTGCTTAGTTTATTGATATAACAGTCAAACATTTACAACGCGAGGGGATGCAGAACTATCCGAAGTGTGTACTTTATGCAAATGTTCTACAAACCGTTGCTCTTGCAATATTTGTTTCTTGCATCATAATGCATGAAACTGTTAACCTTGCTGGTGGAAGTCTAAAGAGGTTTATGTTGACACTTATGTTTACGTGCATGAGTTGAAAACTGAGTGCAACTGATCTACAACTCAGGAGTTCTGTGTACCATGTGGATACGTAGAGATGGTTAGCTGTCCACTAGTGTTTGTATTTTTCAGTGTTTGATCTGACACTAGCACTGTTATTGCAACAAACTGATATTCATATCACACCTAACATTTATGTTAATTTGTATTACTTATACAGACCTGTGGAGAATGAAATATGAATTCTTTTTTAGCCAAGCAGTGTTTATTTCTTTCCATATACCCTCCTTGTTAAAATTACTGTTTGATGTATTGCGTGTAAGTATTATGATTTGACCTTTAAGTGTGTAAATGTATTTATGATTTAAGTTAAGATACTATGTGTATCTTAGTGTGTCAGTGAGCAGATGTCCAGATGAAATTCTAATAAAATCTTTATTTAAGAATTTCTATAATTCTTCTCCCTGAGGGTCCTGATGAGGACAATAATGATCTTAATAAATAATCTTTAACATAATTGTAACTTAAGTTTCAATGCTGTCGTATTATAGAGTCCTGGCCTTAGTCATGTTCATCAGTCTTTAAAATGTTTAGCATCACATTTCAATTGGAGTGGTGAATCTTTGGGGTGACAGCGAATCCATTCACATTTCAATGGTTTTCGTTTCGATTTAAAAGCGGTTTTTGTGAATAAAGCATGATGCAATTTAGAACACAAAACAGGGTTTTGAGTAAGTGATTTATGCACCTTTAAGAATTATTTTAATGAGTGAAATGTGGTGATGTAATGGAAATGAATTTACAGTTTTAACATATATTTCTTTAAAACCTGTAAAAACTGAGTCAAATTACTTATAACAGCAGAGGTGATTCTGAAGAAACCTTTATAAATAGACTAAATTATCTATAATAATAATAA
>JAVGWN010002343.1:0-11240 GCA_034552555.1 Semaprochilodus insignis
GCTCCAGATCGTTCATCATATGCCACGTCTCTTTTAGTTCAAAAATAGGTTCCTGTGACTCTGCTGACTTTCTAAATGAGGAGGACATCAGATCTGAACCGTATGCAGATTGATTTACTGATTACTAGATAATGTATATGGAGAAAACACATGAACGAATAGTCGAATCGTCGGCCAGGACGGGCGAATCCGATTTGACTGACAAAATTCTGAGCCCTACATGCCACAATGCAGAAAACTTTACTGGAAGCCCATTCCTGTGAGCTAGAAGAGAAAAAATATCACCTGTTTATTTCCCATCTCTGTTTCTGACAACAGTATCTTTTCACCGTTTATGCTGATTGTTCGTTGTGTTGTAAACACGTTTTGGCTGGTCTACCAACAAAACGTCTCAGCTGACGTTTTTATTGTCTCAAGCTTTGAGCCATTTCTGGTTCAAATTCTGACTCAGGCTGAAATAACGACTCATTTTTTTGTGATTATGATTTTTTTTAAAGCACACAATGAGATGAGCTGAACTTGTTGAACTTGTGTTCTGTGCTGAGTGCATTTGAGAATCATGCAATAATACAAAACTGTTGGTCAGTTTCCCTTTTGTTTGAGAACTGTGTGATTTTGAGCTTTTGGTGATCTTAGCCTTATTTGAGCTGGGTTAGTTTTAACAGGGTGGTGCTGTAATTTGAGTGATCCAAAGAGATCTGTGATTTCAATCTAGACTTTAACCAGTGTAAAAGAGATTTGCAGATCCTTATATGTTGCCCTGAATCTGCCATAATCTCTCAGAATATACTATGCAAGGGTAACCATGCTGTTTAATTTCCTTCATTTGTACGCTATATAAGTGTATAAAAATATACAAATTGACTTCTTATGCACAGAAATGAAAATTTATTTGAAAATTGTATGCATCTCTGTGCATACACAGATATGTCGCATAATACCTTTACGCTTTCAAGATATTTGTAGGTTTCCACTCAAACTGAAGCAAATTTGTGAAATGAATAACATTAATGCCAGAGCAGGTGCCCTTAAAGCGAAAAGAAGGAAATATTCAATTCTGAATCCTGATATACGGTATATACAGCTGCTTGAGGCTAGAAATGTCTGCTACGCTATGAACAGTTATTCCATCCTGCAGTTACCAGCCTATTCTGGTTGTGTGTTGTCCTATTTTCAGGATATATATATATGTACTATGGGAAAGCAGGGCAAAAAAGGAGGTGAAAGACACAGACTGCTCCTAATAAATGTTATAATCCAGGGACAGGGAAGTGGGGAAGCAGATGGCGAGTCCAATAGGAATAAAAACAAACTTTATACAAAAATTTGAGCACATTAAAGACATTTGTGTGCTTGTTTTAGAGCGTAGTTTGAGAGTCAGGTTGCTGCCCTCACCAACTGTTGAGCCCAAATGCAGCCTAAACTGAAAAAAAGATCCACTCATCAACGTGGTGTACGCCGACTTTAACTCGTTATTCTTTTTTCCATTTCTTGTTTTATCTTCTATTTTTCCAGCAAGTGAAAGATGTTGATAATCAGTGAATTATGGGATTACAGAGGGAATTAGTTTAGCAGGAGTGATTATGGCAAAGTGTCTTATTCAGATTTTCTGTCCCACCTTAAATGGCACGGCAGTTAGATACTGGTGCCTGTGGGAAAAAAAACAATAGCAACATTTACTATAATAATAATAATAATAATAATAATAATTATTATTATTATTATTATTGCATTGTTATGCTGAATAACAGCTGGTGTATATATATATATATATATGTCTTATGTGTGATTTTACTACTTCCATCTGTCACATTCTCTTTTCCCTACAGATCCTTTCTTTCTGCTTCTTGTCGTACCTCCCTGCAGCTATATAGCTTCAGATTCAAGACCAGAAACTGAAGGACTCTGTAATTAATTCTATAGTGTCAGAAACAGAGCACAATGCATTTCTCCATCTTAACGAAACAAATGCTCACCCTTTGAGAATAACTAATAATGCTGCCGATGTCAATACTTACCATTTCTTGTATTTAGAAATACATTATGGGGAAATTTAAAAGCTCTTCTGTGTCATGCTTTTAATAAACAGAGAAAGTGGAAGATAAGTGATGTGCTAGGGTTATAGAGCGAATAGAGAAAAAGTCAGTCCTTCCAATCCTAGCAATTGGAATCAAGAGTCAATTCCAAAGCTTGAGACTGAGATTCTGCATAATGCGGGGGAGATATTACAGTAGAATATTATGGACAAATTTCACAATGCTAATTCAACCATGTATTTTCAGTTGCATTTTTTTCAAATAAGTGTACATTACTGAAGACATAAATTTCATTTGAATGCAAAAATGTGCAATCACATTTGTATTTCTGTGTGTAATAGCTGGCAATATTTAATATGGAAATATATTATTTCTTCTTCATGGTCTTAACAGTATGACGTAAATATTGAATAACAATCATCCAATCAAGCAGGCCGAGGATAATTATGTAGAAAGTGATTTTTGTGTGAAAGTGAATAACAACTGACCAATTTGTGACCAATTAATTTGACTTATAATCAATTTTGCCAATACCAAAACATCTACCCATCTGAAAAAGCTAACAGGAGAATTGGATATGTTAATTTGGTTAGTGTTGGGCCTACAAATTCCCTTGATAGGGCCAAATATGTCTCCAAACCACCTTGCTAACATCAAATCTTGTTAACTTTAAAGTGTTTGAGAGGTGAAAGCCAGAACATGGGAAATCAGACAGTCCTTTTTTCCAGACTGACTCTTGATAAGTGATGCAGCAGTAGCTGCCACAGCTTGCACACGTCAGCCATACACAGCTTCTGTGTTGCGGAGCTGTTCAGCAGATGTACTTACTGGACCCAGAGTCAGTCTTGTGCCGTCCATTTAGCTGGAAGACTGATAAAGAGGAGTGTGTTAAAAGCAAGTGTATTTGTTTACCGTTTGGGTTGGGCTTTCGCTTCAAGTCTTATACAAAACCAGCCTGTATATGTTTAATGTCTTCTTTTTATAAAGGCCATAAACCATGTAATTAGGAGCAGACACAAAGCAGACTGGTTTCTCTGACCTTAGTGTGGAGCGAGAAACTGAAAACCAAGAGTGGTTATTGTAATCATGTATATGCACTTAATACTGAACTTTAATTAATGATTGAAATAAAATATTCATGTAGAATCGGCTCTTGGGATCAAGCCTATCGATTCCCTTTACATGGAATCAGAATCATAGTACAAACTCCAACTGTAAAATGCCCGCGTTTGAAGATCTAGGCCTATCTGACAGGCTATATCCATTGTGGTCATAGCAGATCATGAAATGAAATGAATGAGATGAAATGAATTGCAAAAAATGGTCAATATTAAAGAATTATTATTATTATAAAAACATAGTGATTAATTTCTAGGGTTAATGCAGGTCTGGGAATATATACCTAGGTTTATTTCAGCTTGTGTGGGTTGGCCTTCTCTTGGTGCAACTAGATGAGAGAAAGTGGACTCTCTGTGGTGGCTTTGACAGACCACCATTCTGCTGACAAACACCTGCAGGAGACTTGGCGGACAGGAAGCGGAAGCAAAGTGAAGCTGTGGAACGAACAGCCAGGAAAGTTGGCATGGGGAGGCTGGCCCAGCTGGATCTGGCAGACTGACCACTGGCTATTTTCTTTTCTTTCCATTGAAATAGCTAAGAGCACCTGACAGGTGGAGAAAGGAGAGGAAGCCACTGATCCAGCACACAGATCAGGCTTCTGGCCAAATAGGAATTTTGGTGAACAGCATGATCTGGAGGAGCCTGAAAAGGATGGATGGACAGACGGAGCCACAGTCTGTCTGAGTGTGAGAGTGTGCACAGGCCAGATATCAAGCACTTACCTCCTGCTTCTGCAGTGTTGGATACTCACACTTTCACACATTCCTGCCAACACACACACACACACACACACACACACAAAATATCACTGCTGCTGGCTTTGGTCACTACTGAAACCTCATTTCATTAGTTACAATTCTACAATAAGGAAACTCACGACACACAAGTGAATAAACTTCACAACTGTCAGGGACAAAGAACTGGGCTCAACGCACGCAGAGCTAAAAGCCAAAGGACGTTTATTTGACAAGTCGATAGTCAAGCACAACAGCCAAGTCAAGGCAATCATAACAAAGGGGGTAATGCAGGGTCGTATACAGTAAGACAGGCGGAGTTCGAAAACCAGGAAGTCAAAACAATCAGGCAAACAGATCAAAAGGGGAAGAGCAAAAGAGAGTAAGTCAAAGACAGAGGAGGTCAGAACCAGAGATATGAACAAAAGGCAAGAGAGAAACCAAACAGAGGTTTGGCAAAACTTTGCAAAGACTGTGTGTGTGTGTGTGTGTGTGGGGGGGGGTTATACACAGGAAGTGAGAAGAACATCAGCTGGTATCAATCAGTAGTCTGGTGAGCTAGAGCAGGAATGATTGGTTGACTGTGACGTCATCGGGTAGTGCCCTCTGGGAAATGGAGTCCGGGAGATCGGCGGTGTAAGGGAGACCCGAGGGCGTTACAGTGCTCCCACACCTCCTCACTCCGTCGCATCCAATGATCTACAGAGGGCACATCCGACAACTGAAAGGACCAGGGGATGAGAGCGGGTTGATAACCGAGCATACATCTGAATGGTGTGAGTGATGTTGTGGAACTAAAGAGTGAACTTTGGGCCATCTTGGTCCAGGGCAAATACACAGACCAGTCATTCGTGACAATAAACTTGTAAAAATTTACCAAGCTCCTGATTGGTTCTTTCACATTGACCGATGCTCTGTGGATGATACCCTGAGGTGAGGCTGACAGAGACACCCAGTCTCTCCATGAAAGTTGTCCAGACCTGAGAGGTAAACTGGGGTCCTCTGTCAGACACTACATCCTCAGGGATACCAAAAAAGCGAAAAACAGAATTAAACAAACAGTCGATGGTTTGAAAAGTGGTAGGCAGCTGTGGGAATGGGACAAAACGAACCCCACGTGAGAACTGGTCGACAATAGTGAAGATGACGGTGTTGCCCTGAGAATTTGGGAGATCAGTGACGAAATCAATGGCGACGTGTGACCAAGGGTGTAAGGGGACGGGTAAGGGCATCAATTTGCCTGCAGTACATGAGCACACAGTACATGAAGACACAAAACGATATATGTCAGAGCTCATGTTCTCCCACCAGTATTTCCCGGACAGAAGTTGGAACGTCCTAGTCTCTCCAGGATGACCCGAGGTGAGGGAAGCATGAGCCCACGTGATCAACCGGTCACAAAACTGTGATGGGACGAACAATCTGTCAGGGAGGTACGCCTCTGGGATAGGCTCCACTGAATTTGCTTGCTCAATTTCAACATCAATATCCCACCTAATGGGTGCTAAAAACATTTTGGGTTCAAGAATATGCTTTGGGCTAACCTCCTCACTGGGTTCAACCTCAAACATGCGCGATAGAACAGCACCTACTCCCACATTGGAGGCGTCCACCTCCACAATAAAGGGTTTAGTAGAGTCGGGATGCTTAAGGGGGCAGTGGTGAACCTCTGTTTTAGCTCCTCAAAAGCTCTCTCTGCCTGGAGGTTCCATGCGATTTACCCTTAAGCAGAGAAGTGAGAGGAGCAGCAACAGAACTGTAATTCCGTATGAAGCGGCGGTAGAAATTGGCAAAACCCAAGAACCTTTGGAGGTCACGGACAGAATTGGGGACAGGCCAATTAACTACGGCCTCTACCTTGCTGTTGTCCATTACGACACCTGCGGAACTAATAATGTAACCTAGGAATGAGGTCGAACCCGAATGAAACTCACATTTCTCTCCCTTAACAAACAGCTGATTCTCAAGGAGGCAGGAGAGAACCTTACGGACATGTTGAATATGAGTAGGCATATCGGGTGAATAAACCAAAATATCATCGATATAAGCGATGACAAATTGGCCTAACATATCCCAGAGGACGTCATTGATGAAGGCCCGAAAAACTGAAGGAGCATTACTCAAACCGAAACCCATCACCAAATATTCATAGTGCCCCCTGGTGGTGAGGAATGCCGTTTTCCATTCATCACCCTCCTGGACCCTGACGAGATTGTACACGCTACGGAGATTGTACGTTATCTAATTTAGTGAATACTGACGCTCCTCTGAGTTGTTCAAGCACGACGGGTACTAATGGTAACGGGTAAGGATAGGGCTTGGTGATAGAATTCAGGCCATGATAATCTATGCAAGGCCTCAGGCCACCATCCTTCTTCTTAACAAAAAAGAAGTCGGCGGCCGCAGGAGATGTGGAAGGGCGTATATAACCCTGGGCGAGGGCCTCCTGTATGTAGTCTTCCATGGGCTTTCCTCCTCTTGAGTAAGCGGGTATACACGGGATCTCAGAGGTATTTGATCATCAATTAGATCGACTGCACAGTCATAAACTCTGTGGGGTGGTAATTTGGTGGCATTGGCCTTTTTGAAAACCTCCGCTAAATCAGAATATTCTGGAGGAATACACACAGGAGACTGAACATCTGGGCTCTCAATGGATGTAGAAGAGATAGACAGTTGGGGAAATAATAAACAGTTATGATGACAGTGAGAAGACCAAGCTATAATCTCCCACTCAGACCAAGAGATAAAGGGATCTGCGTATTCAGAAGAACTTCAGAAGAGTCTAATACAAAGAACCTGATCTCCTCTGAATGGGGAGCACTAATGTCCATTTTAATGGGGGCAGTGATTTGAGAGACAACCCCTTGGCCAACTGGCTCCCTGTCCACAGCAGACAGTCTCAAGGAGCGTGTTAAAGGGACTACAGGTAGCTGGAGCTGTTTGGCCACTTCCCCTCAGCTCCGGAGTCGATCAAGGCTGGGAAAACACAAGACAATCCTTGATAGCGCAGAGTGACAGGGATTAGCAAAGACCTCGTGACCATACCCAGCGTGGGACTACTCACCACTTTGGCGTGGGGGGTGGAGTCCACATGCTTGCTCGGGGATAGTACCGGAGGTCTTCGCGGATGGGTCAAACAGTCACGTAGGGTATGACCTGCAGCACCGCAGTAAAGACAGAGACCTCCGCGAATCCTCTCCCACTGGAGATAAACAGGACGAGTCGACTTGCATAGGTTCCTCGGGGCCGCTCGGGGGTGCTCTGAAGGCTGGGGAAGTGCGTGGGGTTGCCATGGGTACGCACTGTGGCCGGGGAGCACAGACGAACGGGGTTCGACGGGAGGCTGGAAACGCACCATGCTCGAGCTGGCCCAGCCGGATGGTGAGGGAGATGAGCTCGTCCAGGGTTAGACCATCTTCCCGGCAGGCCAGCTCCTTTAGAATGTCCGCACTGAGTCCGGTACGGTACACAGTAACCAGAGCGGGCTCGTTCCAGCCACTGCCAGCAGTCACAGTGCGAAACTCCAAAGCATAGTCCGCGATTCCCCTGGCATAGCTGAACCAGGAGCTCTCCGGATGATCTGCCTTGATTCAGGTGGTCGAATACCGCCTTAAAATCCTGGATAAAATGTTCATAAGTCCCGTGTTCATAGGCGGCCCAAACTGCGGTGGCCCAGTCCAGAGCTTTGCCGGTAAGGCGATTTTATTATATTTAAATTGAATTATTGACTATGTGGGGAAAAAGGTGTTTTCCGCTGCGATAATAAACCCCTAAAGAACCGAAACCAGAACAGTCTGCCTTAGGAATTAATTAACACTCTTTAATTCTGCAGAATGTGACGCCAGTGGGAAGGGGTCAGAACTGCGTCTGACCAGACCTTCCCTGAACAGTTGACATTGTGACATTTTTATACCATTAAAGTATGCGACCTGTTCCTATCATCCTGATAACGTGATCATGCCGTGTTGGCTGACCCCCACATTTACATACAATGACCATTCACTATTCACCAGATCCACATGGCCCTCAATCACAAACTGTGACTTTGTGTGGTGAAAAGGTCATAAAAATAATATAACTTAAAACAAATATTAAATAAAACCACTTACCAGCCACAATGTACACTGTGTGAATATTTATAGATGATAAAACCAAAGGAAATTTTTTAAAATTACTTGGAATAACATCTTGCTACATTAATACACATGAAAGTTCATAAATGTTTGTTACCTATTACCTATAGCAACAATAAGATGCTCTTTGTGCTGTATACACGGGTAACACGGGTAAGAGAGGAGGATGCACGTGTGTGTGTGTGTGTGTGTGTGTGTGTGTGTGTGTGTGTGTGTGTGTGCGCGCGTGAGACAGGGTGGTATGGGGTAAGGGGGAGGGGAGATAATTCTCCATCTGTTTGTGGGCAATGATAAAAGATATCTGAATTCTCACTCCCTTTAACACAAATAGATGACTATATGCAATATGCTTTTCATGCCATTAACTGCACATGTCAAGTTGATTAAAACCATACACAGGGAGGTAATAATTAGAGATACATAAATTTCTGGGCAAATATGATATCCAATAATGAACACATGTTAATATTAATAATTGCCTTTTTACATTTTTAAAACACTATGTGTGTAGTGTATGTGCACACAATACTGGTGACATTAGCTAAATCGTGCATTTACTTTAAATATCTTGTTCATTTTACGCAGATATTTGATATTATTTAAATAAACACTTACACAATAAATAAATAAACACTCTATTAGAAGTTTATTCCAAGTACTTTTAGGTACAATTTACACTGAGCATGAACATACTGCAAAATTTCAAATTTTAAACCAAATTTCAGTGCACAATTCATATATAATATAATATAATATAATATAATAAAATAATGCACAGGCCCCACTTAACTCTTTCTTGCTTGCTTATCTCGTTATCTCATTAAATTCTGCAAATAAACAGTAACTATACATTATGTGTCTTGCTTTTATTTAGAAACTCAACAAAACATTTGACTAGGAATACACAAACCTTTGCATATGACTGTAGATCTTTGTGATTTGTGAGTACACCTTTGTGATCCTGAGTAATCTGAGTGGTTCACTCAAACCACTTTCAGAGGTGGTTAGAGATGCATATGACCACATAGCCCTTCTAATGTGTAACAGTGAAGTGCAGATAATGTGCCCCCAACAGCAACACAGAACCGCATAATCTCACAAAAGCATTGACTGTGTACCTTCTTTCCTTGTTTGCCCTCCCATTTGTTGTGTTAACAGCACATGTGATCTAAGCATTTCCAACAGTCTGTACATGTACACACAAAAAACTCACAGTACATTTTTGCCTGACAACAAATGCATAAACATGCAAATGTGTGCAGTACACTTGTTCAAGTCAGAAACTGGAATACAAATGGAAACTGGAGATGCATTTAAGACAAACAGAAACACCAAGTGTAACCAGATATATGTGTGTTACTGATTAGAACAATCTTTTTTTCATTGTTGTTGCACTCGAATCGGATTCGCCCGTCCTGGCCGACGTTTCGACTATTCGTTCATGTTTTTTCTCCATATACATTATCTAGTAATCAGTAAATCAATCTGCATACGGTTCAGATCTGATGTCCTTCTCATTTAGAAAGTCAGCAGAGTCACAGGAACATATTTTTGAACTAAAAGAGACGTGGCATATGATGAACGATTTGGAGCCTGATTTAATTACAGAATATAGCGTCGGGCAGCGAGCACATATTTATGCTAAAAATTAGCGCTTCTAGCCTGTCTTTATAATTTCACTTTTAACAGCTTCTTCAGTAGGATGACCCTTCGTCTTTCATCTCTCATAAATAATGAACTCCTAAATAAAACCAAATTAGTCCATATTTAAATTATTTTTAGCTGAAAAGAAGAATGGTAGACCTGAAGCGTTTAATTATTATATCACCTGCGCTGAAATAATTATTTCTCGTTTATCGGCAGGCATATTAAGTGACTGTACTTATCTTTAAATAAAAATAATNGTCTGTTTTACGAAAGAAAAAAAAACTTGTCACTGTTGTCAGTCGACTTGAAGGTTCTCAGTCGACTTAATGGGTCTCCGACTGACGATTCGACTCGTCGACTTCTAGAGGGCAGCCCTACTCCTATAGTATATACTTAGATTAGATTAGATTAGATTCAACTTTATTGTCATTGTGCAGAGTACAGGTACAGAGCCAATGAAATGCAGTTAGCATCTAACCAGAAGTGCAAATACAGTATCATTTACATAAAGTGCAGTATTAATAAATATATACACATAATATAAGTATATCTATGTGCAAATATATGTATGTGAGAGCAGCAACAAATGAATGTTGAACTGTAAGAGCAGTGCAAGTAGACAGTCTGTACACAATGAAAATAACATCTGAGGTAGAATAATATGGAAACAGTATGTAAACATGAGTATACAGGAGGCTTGGCAATGAATAAAGTGCATTAACAGTACAGAAGGTGCAAGTAAGCAGTAGTGGGAGTGCAATGTAAGTTAAAGTGTCCGTGCAGCGTTCATCAGACACACAGCCTCATGAAAAAAACTGTTCCTGAGTCTGCTGGTGCGGGAGCGGAGGCTCCTGTAGCGCCTGCCAGATGGAAGGAGGGTGAAAAGACCATGATTCGGGTGAGAAACGTCCTTGATGATATTCCTCGCCCTACCCAGGCAGCGCTTGTGATAAATGTCCTGAATGGTGGGTAACTGGGTGCCTGTGATGCGTTGAGCCATTTTCACCACCCGCTGGAGTGCCTTGCGGTCAGCAGCGCAGCAGTTGCCATACCATACAGAGATGCAGTTGGTGAGTATGCTCTCAATGGTACAGCGGTAAAAGTTCACCAGGATCCTGGGAGACAGGTGAACTTTCTTGAGGCTCCGAAGGAAGTAAAGACGCTGCTGCGCCTTTTTGACCAGAACTGAGGAGTTCAGAGACCAGGTGAGATCACTGGAGATGTGGGTGCCGAGGAACTTGAAGCTGGTCACCTGTTCTACTGCAGCTCCGCTGATGTAGACTGGGGGGTGAGCCTGGCTTCTAGACCTCCTTAAGTCCATTATGATCTCCTTGGTTTTCTGGGTGTTCAGTGTCAGGTTGTTGTCATGGCACCATGTAGACAGGTGCTGTACCTCATCCCTATAGGCCGTCTCGTCGTTGTCTCTGATCAGGCCTATCACTGTGGTGTCGTCCGCATACTTGATTATGGTGTTAGAACCATAAATTGGCACACAGTCATGGGTGAACAGGGAGTACAGGTTCGGGCTCAAAACACAACCTTGTGGGACGCCGGTGTTCAGGCTGATG
>JAVGWN010002344.1:0-11239 GCA_034552555.1 Semaprochilodus insignis
GTCCTGACCATTGAAGAACAGGGTAATAAAGTATACAGAGAAACAGATGGACTACAGTCTGGAGCTGTAGAACTACAGAGTGTCCTATATGGTCAGTGGAGCTGATAAGATGGACAGTGAGTGTAGGTACAGGGAGGTGGACCTAATGAAGTGGAAATGCTATTCATCTATTCATGTTACAGTTCTGAATGTGTGTCCAGTGCATTGCATCCAGATGAAACCATGCAGCACCATGTTTCTACTGTGTGAATATCCTTGTAATTTGTTTAGAATGAGCGGCATTAAAACAGCGCTCAGCTGAGGAGCACCAGCTCCATCTGCTGGCCATTCAAGATATTGGACCAGAAGAAAAGCATTTAGAGCACTTACTCTACAAACAGGGGGAAATAGACCAAAAACTCTGGAACATTAACCACTCCCTCCAGGTTGAAGTCGTACTGACAGCCGAACAGTGGGTAATCTCCTTTCTTCTGGAACGTTACCTGGAACACCTCGTTCCCAAAACTGTTTGAATCTGACTCTTCCAGCCGCTTCCTACAGACGAAACAGAAGAAATGTTCAGTTTCTTCACCACTGATGCTGCAAGTGAATCTACTGTCACCTGAGATCAGTCTGAACACAGTCCATTATGGATTTTTCAGCATCTACTACGAACCATTCCATATCTATTACAAACTATTCCGCATCTACTATGAATTCTTCAGTAACGACCATTATCCAGTATCTACTATGATTTATTCAGTATCTATGAATTATTCAGCATCTACTGTGAATTATTTACTTACTGACTGTCTGTCAGTTGTGGGGACCTTTAGGCCATGTGGGGACCACAAGCTGATCCCCACGATGTAAATCATGCAATTTTACCGTCAGGGTAAGGTTAAGGTAGTAGACCTGGTTAAGGTTTGGGCAAGTCTCCAAGAAATCAACTGAAGTCTATATAATGGCCCAACAATTCATTGCGTGTGTGTGTGTGTGTGTGTTTACACAAGCTCGTAGGCGTTAGGTGTGGTTCCTATGAAGAACCCTCCAGGCCGCAGTCTCTCGCAGGCGTTCCTCAGCATTGTGTCTGCCTGATCGTGGCTTTCAAACGAGTAATGATACACAAACTGACAGCTACAGATGTCGAACCTCAGCTCAGGATCCCTCAGCTTATCACTCAGCAGCTCCTAAAGAGAGAATGCAGAACATCAGCCAAGACTGGTCTGGTTCGCTTCATGCTACATTAGTTTGCTTCTTTAGTTTTAGCACTGGAGCCATGAGGCCAATGTAGCCAACAAATACCAATTAGCATGGTGCTAACTTCATGCCTAAATAATACACTGACACTGAATACACTGCATTCTTTTCCAGACTAAGTAAACATTATTATCCAAGTAGCAATGTGGTATTAGGAGCCTGTATGTGTGTATTTAGTTAGTTGGTGATGTTTTGCTTGTATAGACAGTACAATCGTTTCTACTGGATGCAGTTTTAAACTAACCACAGATTATAACGTACAATACGACTGGTTAAATAGAAATGACAAAGTCAAATAATCGTCAGTGTCTACCAATTAGGAAGCATCAACATCATTTCTCTGAGTATGTGTGTTTTAGTACTCGGTAACCTACTTGGCATGAAGTAGTTGTTTGTGTAAATAAGCGAGGTGTACCTGAACAGTTCAATCATTCAAATCCAGCTGATCTGAAATGAGACTTATCTGAAAAGAGGATTATTTAGTCGTGATACATTAGTTACCTTGGATCAAGCAGCGCTGCAGTGGAGAAGAGCAGGTTTTGTTTTGTTGGAGTCGTTTGATTGGCTGATTGAGCTGTAGCTGTATGTCCTCTAAAGCCAGACAAACACTGCTTTTAGAGATTCTGTTCTTTAAATAGCCCACTGTGTACGAGCCAAACCTACCATTTATACTCGGTCACACTCCACGTGAAACATAGCTCCGTCTACAATTTCCAAAAAAGCGGTTTCATTCAAAAGACCTCCCAACCTGAGCTTTTCGTTCATTAGCTACTCTGCCTAAGTCACACTGTGTCACATGGGATTGGATGTTGGTATTGAGTCAGTGCTTGTACTTGAAACGTAAGAGTAAATGAGCATGGTGTCATATGGATACCTAATACCAGTATTGATGCATCTCTAGTAAATAATCAAATGTGTTCACTAAATTAATGAATTAATTAATTAATTAATGATTAAAAATCACAATTGTTGCTGATAGTGCTATTTAAATGATCAAAATCTTCCATCATAATCACATTCAATTACCAATCATAAAATTAGCATTTATTAATTTAATATTATCACAGACCATCTATATGAAACATTAATCTCCTCTGTATAGATTAAGCCTACCTGTTAGTTTATGTAACTGTATATGTGGACTACCTGCATGTTCCGGCTACGTTGTGAATGTGAGCAGCGTGAGCACAGGAAGCTCCATAATTCCACCAACAAGCTGTCCATATGAACAACCTGTTGTAAGACACTGATGGGTGAAGATCTCTGCTCACCTCAACAGACCAAACTCCTTTTACCTTCACCAACAGCTCATGTAACACGTTTCTGAGCTCTTTCTGCTGCCAGATTCAGGGTTTTCCAACAGCAAATTCTGTTTGTGGTTATTTAGGTCTAAATAAAAGACTGTCTTTTAAAGACGGTCCCCTCGGTACAGGTCTGAGTGGGTGTCACCGAGAGTGACTGAGAAGTAATGGAGTAGTGAGATTACTTTTTCCAGGCTGTAATGATGGACTAGTTATTATAACAAAGGTGTGGTAATACAGCGGGTCCTGGGGGGCCCGGGACCCCCCTAAAGCCTCAAAATCAAAACTCGGGAGGTTCCCTGAAAATAAGCGCATTAGGATGCTGTCACTGTTTAGTCGCTTAATTCACAATTTACAAGCTTCTTTCTTTCTTGACTAACTGGAGCTGCAGCACTGGTCTGTCTCCGGGTGGCGCTGTAGCACACTAGTTTAGTTAGTCAGTCCTTCATAGCCTTGCAACTGTAACTACGGCCGGGATACTTTACAGTATGTAGTAGGATGATTTCCCATGCGTTTGGTATAAAGGTGAATTATTACTGATCTCTCAAACTGAAGACAGAAGAGAAGGTGATTGGTGTGGCTCAGCGGATAACACCACTAACCTCCAGGGAGCTACCGCCCCATGTGGGAGATGGGGGTTCGATTCCCGGGTCTGGGTAACTATGCTGTGCTACACCAATAAGAGTCCTTGGGCAAGACTCCTAACACTACATTGGCCTACCTGTAATATGAATGACCTTGTAAGTCGCTCTGGATAAGAGCGTCAGATAAATGTAAATGTAAATGTGATGAGTAAGGTCTCTGTTAATGTATGGAAGCTCTACCAACTAGAAAAGACCATTTCCAGAAGAAGAACTGTTCAAGCAGCCATTCTATTACCACTGAAGCATCAGCCCTGCTACGGCGAGTGAGCAGGAGATGATTTAGTCATGTGGTGCAGCTGCAGTATGAAGGCGAGTGCATGAGTGTACCCGACTGCAGTCTGCAGTGATGAACTCTGCGGAGAAAATTCGTTCGCCGGGGTGACTCCTCCTCCTCATGTCATCATAGCGCTGCCGACACTGATCCACCGACACGGCGGCGATATCTACAGAACAGAACACATTCTGGAACTGAACACGGTAAAAAGGACTGTGGACCACCAAATGGATGGAGTGACATGCTGTGCTTTAGAACTTGACTGGCTTGTCAGTCATCCTAAAGACAGAACCTCTTCAGTGAATACTGAGGACCGGTCCCCTGCCCCCCACCTCTCCAATCACTTATGGGGTCCCTCAGGGGTCCATTTTAAGGCCAGTTTTATTCTGATTATTCAGTGTGGTTATACTTGGTTACTACTGAAAGAAATCGGCTCAACATATGTTATTTTCCTTTCTAATGTTGTCCTCTCAAGTTACGCTATTTTTATATGGTCTCAACTAAGCTCTAACAAATGGCCTGTTGTTTTGGGAAAGGGCGATGGTTTCTTTTGTTACAGAAAATGTAAATTGTCTCCCACCTTAACCTCCTGAGACCCGGACTTTAGCTTGGTGTGCATTTTTAATTTCTCCTATTTGTGATTAGTAGGACCTAACAAGTATAAAAACTAAACTTTGTCTTTGTACAGGAAGTTGTTTTGGCAAAAAACAATGTCCTCATAGGAGGCCAAGGGGTCAACGTTTTAAAAAATTACGTATCATGGTGCAGAGAAGCAGAAATTTAATGTCCTCATATGAGGACGCAGGGTCTCAGGAGGTTAAGGTGAGACAATCACCCCCAACAACTCCCTCCTTCACACCTTGATCTTCCTTATCTTCATTACCCCACTTACCCCTCCTTTTCTTCCCCCCTGAACCTCACCTCTTAAAAAACATGTCAGACTGAATAAGACTGAGCCAGACTGGACCAGACTGGACAGGACTGACAACCTAAGCCTTGTGGCCGTGCATGATTCTGCATGCACGTGAATAAGACTGCTGATCGACCGAGCTGTATCCATGCATCTCTGTATGTGTGAATAAACTCAACACGACGCTGAACCTCATCTCCAGTTTCCTGATTCATCCTGAAGACCCGAATTTCTAACACTACCAGTAACTGCCTGTGACAAATTGGCATCTTGGGTAGAATACCAGGTGAAAAGACCATCACACCCCAGTGCAGCTTTCTTCCACCTCAGAAGCAGTGAAAGTCACGCTCGTCTTATCTGAGACTACTGTAGCTCTGAATAGCGTTAACACTGTGGTATTTTAAAATGATGCTGGAATATGTCAAATTTCTATTGCTCATCTTACTGTAATCACCCTGAAATGAATGTGACTGCACTGGTGATCATTTGCTGGTAAACAGGTGCGGCTGGGCCTTGAGACACGAGATGATGTTCAGGAAGAAGTGGACCGAGGTATTGAAAGAAAACACCGCATTTACCTGCACACACCAATCTGCCGATTCGTCCTTTCCTCCACTTCAGCAAGTCCCCTCCTTTACCGCAGCCCAAATCCAGCACTGCCACGTCTCTCCGGTCTCGTTTCACCTTCTCCACGATCTCACCTGAACACAAAACTCCATTACAGCCTGACTCCAGGAAATCTGTCTAAAGCTCACTGTAGTATACAATTTCAAGGTCGATTCCTCTCAGATCATCCGCTGTACGACATACAACTTGTGGGAGCTGATCACTTGATCAAATGAATCAAAAACAGACAAAAGTATGTTACTAATAGTAGCAACCGCTGTGAGTTATACATTTTGTGTGGACTTCCATCCATGTTTACAAACAACAGTGATTTAAACAGGGTCAGAAGCCACAGAATCAAATCTATTACATCTTCATCTGGTTTAAGGTGAGTTTGTGGTCTCTGAGATTTTTTTCAATTTAGTTTTAGTCGTTTTAATGATTTGGAAAATGTTAGATTTTTGCACTGCAGTTCTTTTGTAAAAAAGTGCCACTTTTGACTATTTTCAGGTGAGATGTTTGGTGGTCAAAATTCCAGTGGTCAAACCTTTTGATGAAAACCCAAAATAAACACTACAGCACTAAGTTCTGTAACATTTTGGTGATAAACTGCATTCAGGAGCTCCCACTGGTGTAGGTTCATGTCGGTTTCTTTTCTCTTTATACACACACACAAAACTAGAGCTGCCCTCTAGAAGTCGACGAGTCAAATCGTCAATCGGAGACCCTTTGAGTCGACTGAGAACCTTCAAGTCAACTGACAACAGTGACGAGTTTTTTATTTATTTATTTATTTTTGTCGCAAAACAGACAAAAGCTTACAAAAATGCACAAGAATTTTAAGAAAAAAAAAGACATTTTAATAATAATTAAAAGGGGAATAATAAATATATATTTAAGTTCTAGCTGGGCTATGACGCATGCTTGCTAAAAAATTCAATCCACGTGAAACGTGCGCTGACGGTTCACCGTTGAAGGGAGCTAAAGCTGTGAAGCTGAGAAACACGGGTGGAAAGATGTCTCAGAAAAAGTCTGGAGGAGCTTTTGAAGAAGAGAATCTGAACAAATTAAACGTAATTCTGCTCGTCAATGAGTCAGACATCGAACACTGCTTCAAACGAGTGAGTTGACTTTCGTTTTAGACATAATGGCTGTTTGCGGTGAAGGATAAACGGACCGAAGACGTTTGTTTTATTATAATTCCATTATTTTAGAACCTAAATTACAGATATTTTTATTTATTCGTTTACAGCTAAGATTATTTTATTTAAAGATAAGTACAGTCACTTAACATGCCTGCCGATAAACGAGAAATAATTATTTCAGTGCGGGTAATATAATAATTAATCTGTTTCAGGTCTACCATTCTTCTTTTCATCTAAAAATAATTTAAATATTGACTAATTTGGTTTTATTTAGGAGTTCATTATTTATGAGACATGAAAGACGAAGGGTCATCCTACTGAAGAAGCTGTTTAAAGTGAATAAAAAAAAACAGGCTATAAGCTGCTGACGCTATATTCTGTAATTAAATCAGGTTCCAATTCAGATCGTTCATCATATGCCACGTTTCCTTTAGTTAAAAAATATGTTCCTGTGACTCTGCTGACTTTCTAAATGAGGAGGACATCAGATCTGAAACGCATGCAAATTGATTTACTGATTACTACATAATGTATATGGAGAAAAGTAAACTGTATCAGTTTTGTGTAGGGCTGCACCCGTCCTGGCCGACGATTCGGCTGAGTCGGGTACAGCCCTACACAGAACTGATACAAAACATGCATGACTGAGTGAGGGAGTTCCAAAGCCACATCCATGTGCTTCAACTATTAAAAACAAGCCATTTTTTGTCATCATACCACTCTGAAGTGAAGATGCTTGAGGGACACCATAAATTTACACTTACATTTATGGCGTTTAGTTGACGCCCTTTTCCAGGGCGACTTACGAGATTCATCACATTACAAGTACACCACTGTAGTGTTAGGAATTGTGCCCATGGACTCTTAGTAGTGTAGCACAGCATAGTTACCCAGACCAGGAATCGAACCCTAGTCTCCCACATGGGACGGTAGCTAACTGGCGAGTAGTGGCATTATCCATTGCACCAGAACAACCACCAACCAAATTCATGCAAACCGTTGGTACACTTAAGCTTATTACTGCTCTGTACTCATCCACTGTTTTAGCTGCAAACAGGAATATTGCATATAATTCAATATCATTTAGCAAGTTATCTCAAGCTAGTCATCTGTAGTTTACTACTCACAGTGATTATCACCTTACTTGTCTGATATGTGATTATGTCTCCCCAGTTGCCCAGGTCTAATAAGCTTCCTCACAGCTCACAGGGGAAAACTGAAGAACCACTAAACACTGCCCAACACCTGTCATACAGGATACTTTAGCCAACCCGGAACAAGACTGGCAAACCTAACCTTTACAGTGAATAGCTTATAACCAAAAAGAACAAGTTCAGTCAGAACCATCTCCAAATAGCCTGCACAATATGACCACTGTTAGCTGAACATCTGTACTGCAACATGTGTGAGACTGCTTTTCAGTACATATCCCCCCCAGAGTTCAGTAAATTTAGGCATCGCTGGTTCATGTGAGGTCACAAAACAGTGATTGTTTTCTGATGACCTTTAACTGGTTTCAGCACAGCAAACAGTCACATGCTGTAAATGTCCCCACTGAATCATCCAGGACAAAAACGTCTCAGGGCCTCAAGACGTTTCAAACACAGAAAAACATGCAGAAAAGAAACTCTGGAACTGCGATGCCTAGGTACGGTCACATTTCATTATTACAGCATGATTAAATGACTGTTGACCTGCTGTACAATTCCATGATTTGTTGGTGTATTTAATGAACTCTGGAAAAGCAGAATATGTAGGTGACACTGAGTTACTACACTACATCTGCATTTTATTATTTTACTGCATTTATAACCTCACAGAAGTAAACCCCTGTAAGTGTGATCCGGGTTTACCTCATATATTTTATATATATATATAGCTGCACCCAGAAGGAATAAAGCCACAGGAATGAAACTCGGTGTGTAGGTTTGACATTGTGAGTTATGCAAATAATTCAAGTTTCACGCTCGACCGCGCAGGTGACATAAGCCAAGAGTCACTGTATCACTGTACCTGACCCAACAGCCACGATTGCAGACATTTAGTGAGAAGTGATGCCTCCATGAGTGCCAGCACCATTGGCAGACGGCTGCACGCGTTTGTTGTCATGCGTCACACGTCCAGAAGGCCTGGTGTCACTCCACCTCCACCCCTACCGCACAAGCTGCAGTCAATCTCTACAAATCCATGCCGAGACGTCTGGCATGTTGTAATCCATGCAAACATGGAGACCCGACACCATACTGTGAGACACTACTTCTGTATGTGTAGCTCAGTAAATATTGTCCATATCAGTCTAAATTTATCATCATTTATTGTTCCTGGTAACCTTTATCTTCCTTCCCAATAGCACTGCAATCCCACACTTCCTTCTGGGTGCAGCTGTTCTCTTGATGATGAGATGAGTGTATATGTGTGTGTATAATACATACATACATACATACATACACACCTATTATATGTATTTTTGAGGCTGTTTGAGATTTTAAAAATGGAATTGTTATAGAAATATTGCTAACAAGTAAAGAAAGTTTTTTTTTAACAATCAGTTTCATCCTTTTCTTTAATTAAACAGGCTGATTTTGTTACTGTGCCTTTAATACTGATATATGTAAATTTGCACTGTTCTGATGGCTGTGTTTCATTCAAAAACAGTCCAGGCTGAAACACTTCTTATAGGTCAGCCTGAGTGGACAGGGCTGAACTCAGGTAGGGGAATAGGCTATGTTACCGTGTTGGTATGTGTGACATTACAAAAACAAAGCCTTTGTAATACGGAGTGGATGATATGTTTTAAATGTCTGATGGTATGAACATACTAAATCAAACTTCGACAAGCAAGGAAATTCCAAGACACAGGCCCTTTAATGGAGACGAGTGTAGGTGAGAGAGCTGCAGGTCTGGACTGTATCTCACCAATGAGGACACTCTTCATCCAGTTGTTGAAGTTGCGCATGTGTAGGATTCTGCTCCTGTTGCGCTCCGCCAGGCCGCACTCCTGCAGAGCGTTGTAATGAGTCGCCACTTTCTGACTGTGGCCTTCTCCTGTATCCTACAGAGGAATACGAATACAAGGAAGAGACGGTTTCTGTTAAAGTAAATCAGATAGTCACACAGAAGGACAGACAGCCATTAAGTACTCCCACTGCGCCCCCAGTGCCATTAAGTACTCCCACTGCACCCCCAGTGCCATTAAGTACTCCCACTGCGCCCCCAGTGCCATCAAGTACTCCCACTGCACCTCCAGTGCCATCAAGTACTCCCACTGCGCCCCCAGTGCCATCAAGTACTCCCACTGCGCCCCCAGTGCCATCAAGTACTCCCACTGCGCCCCCAGTGCCATTAAGTACTCCCATTGCGCCCCCAGTGCCATTAAGCACTCCCACTGCGCCCCCAGTGCCATTAAGCACTCCCACTGCGCCCCCAGTGCCATTAAGCACTGCCACTGCGCCCCCAGTGCCATTAAGTACTCCCACTGCACCTCCAGTGCCATTAAGTACTCCCACTGCGCCCCCAGTGCCATTAAGTACTCCCACTGCGCCCCCAGTGCCATTAAGAACTCCCACTGCGCCCCCAGTGCCATTAAGTACTCCCACTGCGCCTCCAGTGCCATTAAGTACTCCCACTGTACCTCAGGTGTCACTCCACTGCTGCACTCCCTTCACTGGTTTCCTGTAACTTCCCACATCAGATTTTACCTAAAAAGCCAAGAATGGACCAGCCCCTCCCTACTTTATGGCAATGGTTAAGAGTCAATCCGCACCTCGACCCACCATCCCTCAAGATGTATGGAAGACAAGCGTACAGAATCTTCTCTGTCCTGGCACCCAGAAGGTGGAATGAACTTCCACTGGCTGTCCGAACAGCAGACTCGCTCACGGTCTTCAAACCCAGACTGAAGACCCGTCTCTTTATAGAGCACTTAAGTGAATAAACACTAATAGACTTACACATCGTAATGCTTTGGTACTTATACTGACCATAACCTCTCCTCTCTCTAGGTACGAGCACTGGTGATGAGTCATCAGGCTCAAAAAGAAGGTCCGACTTGAAGTTTAAGTCTCAAAATCAACACCATACTGATGAAGCCCTGATGACAGTAGTAGATAATTCACTCATATCTGCCTTTACCACGTGTACCACGAGTTCTCTTTGAATTCGGAAGCACAGCCCACCAGAGAAAGGTCTTGCATGTTGTGTGCAGTTACACATTTCCACCAGAGGTGGCTCCAAATCCCCAAATCTCACATAGCGCAGCTTTAAAGCCCGTTAGACTCGACATTAATAACCAAAGAGGAGCTCAGTACTGCATGTTAAAACATGCACACTACATTTCCAATCGGACATGCTGGAAAAGCAGATCTGGACCAGATAAATGTATGTACCGTCTGACTGACCTGTTTCTTGGGAGGAGATCCGAACTCCTCCGCATCTCCTTCATGCCTCCTCTTCAGGGAGGATGAGGGTCCAGACTGATGCTCTGCTGAGGCAAAGCCTGAACAAAACAGCCACAAGACCCACACTTTAATAAGAAAAGGGATGTTTATTTTTCACACACAGAAACAGACTAAAACAGGACGAACAGATGGAGTTTATTCAGCTACAAAAACCCGAGTCTTTATCTTCAACAGCTCTCCCGCAAAAACATGGGGATTAAACGGCCAGATTAAACGGGATTAGCGCGGATTACTCACAGTAACAAACTCAGAGTTTCTGGGCACAAACACAGAATTTCATTTACCCTCGCAAACAAATAAGAAACCCGAAAAAACAACATAAAAACCTATAACAACAATGTGGTTTACTCACTCGAGTTTTCCGCCATCTCGCAGCCTGTGCTCGCGGCTCTGCCACTCTTCCCACTGCGCCCCCTGCTGGTGTGGCGGAGCTAATAACAACCACAACAGACACAGCATGAAGAAAAGTCCCCATATGACAATATGAAACAAAGTTTAATCACAATTATCATGCTATTCAAATATAGTTTAAAATATTATATATTATAATTGTATATTATAAAATTACTATTTGTCATATTTCATTATAACGATTTTATAAATTATTAAACAAATTATTATTATGGTAATAAAACACTAATTCTAACTGTATATATATATATA
>JAVGWN010002345.1:0-11236 GCA_034552555.1 Semaprochilodus insignis
CATATATATATATATATATATATATATATATATATATATGCCTAGAAAACAAAACACTGACTCCTATGGATGAGAAACCACAAATATATGTTACGTCTAAATGCAATAAGGCCACGGATGGGGGTCATGCAGGTATTATCACAGCTAAACCTCTCCAGCTAAACAGCAATACTGTCGCACCAGGCCATCTGGAAGGCCCAAAACTCCCAAACTTCTCTGAAACATCCTGTAGTAGCAGTAAAGTGAGCAGTTCCTAGCTCTAGGAAAGCTCCAGTATTTTGCAAACACTTTTCCCTGTGCCTGCTGAGGGGAAGGCGCGGAGCGTCCGGATGGCAATCGCGCGTTCTCAGAGCCTCTGCAGTGGCGCGTTTTATAAATTACCTCATCAGAGGCTGAAATTAACACCGATTCTTGCAGGCAATTTCTCCATTTCCAATGCTAATTACGTTTTTTTTTTCCTTTACTTTTAAATTCCGTACCACCTGTTTAGGGGAAGACATCTTAGGCAGCGCAGACGCATTTAATCACAATTTTAATTAACCAGTGTGTAGATGTGAAAAAGAAGTAATTATAATGCAGATGAAGGATGTTTTTTTTTCCACATTAAATTGTTTTGTTTCTTCGTTATGTTGATTGCATAAATAGTGACAGAGAACAGTTTTTATCTACTGTAATTTCGTAATTGTTTTGCAAAAAAAAAAAAAGTCTTGGATTGACTGACTTCATCTGTTTGCAAATTGTTTAATTTGGTTAACCCCGTAATTGCCACTGCGAGTCGCTCTGCAGATGCCTCCTGAGTTCCTGCCGAAGCGGAGAGACCTGGGCAGCCAAAGATGGCTCGTTCCAAATAAATCTCCGAAATTATCATCTGCGAGGCGAATCCCTGCTCGCAGCTGCCTCAGGCTACCGTCAGCCAGAACTTTCCTCTCTCTCCTCCTTAAGCAAATATTAAGCTCGATGAAAGCCACTATCCCCTAACTGCTGCATAAAGTGAAGAAAGGTGCTGGACGAGCACGGCCATAGACTTTACAGGCTCGTGAAAATATCGCTGGACGTGTGAGACTCTGAATCGTGTCCTCCTGGGCTTTATGGGTTTCTCACACTTGCGCTGATGTCATTGTGAGACATCACACGCAAACTCACACATACACAACTGGATTCTCATCCAGTTAAACTGCAAGAACAGATTAAATATTCACAAAAAACATGCAAAACAGACATAGAATGTAATTCTATACATTATTTATCCAGCAAACTGCCTTCATGTTTTATTAACCAGAAAGTTAAACTTATAGAAACAGCTTTGGTGACACAGTGAATTGCAATATTGCAGTTTCTCTAAGTCTCTCCAATACAAAAGCCAAGCAAACTGCAGTACGACTGCGATACAACTGCAACAAGCTCATCAAACCACACCTCCAGTTCTCAGCAGATAAACTGGACAGGTCAGGGTCCAGAGCTGTGTCCAGGAGACATTCTCCAGTCCTGGGTAACCAATCCCCTGACTACCCCTCTCCTCTACTCCACACCAACACAATAACCCACATGGCACACATGCCATGGGGTCAAGAAAGAGCAGCTACAGCAGATTAGCTGCTAGCTGGGAAGCTGCTCAGATACCATTATTACAGAGAGACCCTGAATGGGTCAACTGCTAAATTATGGGTTTGTGAGTTATGGTAAAGAGAGTTTATTGCAAGTCATTTTGATTATGAAATGTTCACAATGTAAAAGGCAGCAGCCATTTTCAGGAAATAATTAAATTAATAAATTAAATTGGTTAGATACATTTTTACATGGCAGTGACAATATGCTAAATTGCTTGTTTCATTTCACTTTTTTCAGAGTTATTACTCTACTCTTTTTCATTTCTTTAGAAAGTTGCCTGGGAGAGTGTTTATGTTGTACATCGTGTCAGAAAGCGAGGGAAACTACACTTTCACTGACCACATCATGGATATGAGAGAGAAACAAAAAACAAACATCACAAAAAAGTGCCTCCGGGTGTTTACGATCAAAGCCAGAAAACACAGGACACAAGTTCTCATAATCGGACAGAAAAACAGAGAGAAAAAGAGTGAGAGAAAACAGAGGAGAGAGAGAGAGAGAAAATGAAAGCATTTATATTCCTCCCCTTCCGACTTTGTTTCTGACCAGCTCCGGAGCTTTAGAGAGAAACTAGGTAACTAGGTATGTCTAAATTCTTTTTTTTCCCATCTCTCTCTCTCTCTCTCTCTCTCTCTCTTTCTGTGGCTGAAAGAGCGGTGCCGAAGGCAGAGGCGAGTGGCTGTGTGAATATTAGCGTGGACCGGAGAGCCAAACGGAGCATTAAATCCTGCAGGAGGGTGACAGGGCCAAAATGCAGCAAGCACAACAGCAGTCAGCCATCTCCAGGGCTTTGTTCTGTGCTTAACTAAACTCCACCACCATCACAGCACTTTAACCCACTACTGCCTATACAACACACAAACATGGAGAGAGAGAGGGATGCAGAAGAGTAGAGCATGTGTGAATAGGAGAAAAATAAAGGAAGCGAATACAGTGCAAGAGAAAGACAGACAGACGGACGGAGTGTGAGAGACGGTGAGACAGACAGCTAGACTCAGAGGCGTTTAGGTACCGAACTGCCTGATGCACCAAACCATAGAAAGAAAAGGCGGGAAAGAGAGGAAAAAAGAGAGGCTGGCTAATAAAACTCCACGTTAAGCAGCTTCCATCTCCTCCACTCTGCTCTTAAGGGATTTCAAACGCTTTACAATGAACTTTTGCTGAATGCTCGCGAGCGCTGCAGAGACAGAATTGGAGCAGCACGACGCTCTGAAAGTTTCATCACTTTAGGACAGTAAGCACCACTACGGAGGAATATTAAAGGGAAAGAATGGTGAAACCTTTTCTGTGCTAGCCATAAAGCCTTTTCATCTTGCATTTGGCCAAGCCGCCATGATAGAATCCCTTACAACATCCCAACAAATAGATAGCTTCAAAAACAAATCTATGCCAGCAAACAAAGGAGATAAGAGCGCATGTATGTGTGTGTGTGTGTGTGTGTGTGTGTGTGTGCATATGGGTGCCTGTTGGTGTGAGAGTGAGGGAGTAAAGGAGGCACATGATACCCTTAACGAAGGAATTGCACCATATCGCTTATTGGATAGGTACAAACTCATAGCTGCTGGTAGGCTGGACAACCTTGTACACAACACTGCCAAAAATCCTTTTCAAATGAATTAATATATGTTGTGGTTTGGTAGGGCTGGACCTGAATATTGGACTATTCAGATATTCGTTCGTTGGATAGGTTTTGTTTTTTCTATTTTAGGATTTAGATTTTTTTTAGCCTAACGTAAGCCATCAATATAGGTGAACTGCAAATGCTGTAATGAAGGGAGCTCTCAGGAGAAACTTAGATGACTCAAGGCTACAGACCACAACACAGCTTTATTTGAATTTGTTGAAAACGCAAAAACACAACTACTACCATCCACTCCACCCATATTCAGGATCTTCAACATATCAGTCCCTGTATAAACTAACCAACATTTGTTCTATTTAAAAACTGAACAACTTACAGTGCAACAAGACAACACCACAGTACCATTTGTAAGCATGTTCGTGTGCTCTGTGAAGTGCTGGTTAACCTACTGCACAATGATTCCTTTGCTTGCGACTACGAAAGGCTAGAGGACCTGGAAGATGGAGCGAAGCCACACTGTAAACACTGCCATGCTCTGCGAGGAAAGCAGAGGACGTGAATTTTCTGAAACCCTGAAACGGGAAAACTTTTCTGAGGTGAAGCTTCAAAAATATCTGCTGTTGATTACTGGTATTTGGGACTGCCCCAGACTTTAGATTTGCCACATAACATTGAGTTTCCAGCTTAAAATAACATTTTTACATCATGAAATACTATGTTTTTATAAAACTGGATTTAACAATGTAGCAGCTAGCTTACAGTATCACAATATACTGAATCAAAACCCCTGTATCATGATAGATATCGTATCGCCAGGTTATTGCTAATACCCAGCCCTAGAAGACACTTGTAGGTTCATTGGATAGCAAATAAAATGGCTATGTTTGTGATCGCTGGTTCCTATTGCCACCACTGTAAAGAAGTGTCTCTACAGTGAACCATTCTACTTCAAAGCAATCAGTGTATTTCCTCTTTAGGCATACAATCGCTACACAAACACACTGTCCAAATCTGCCCTAATGACCAAGACAAGAACATGAGAGAGATAGAAGGAGAGAGAGAGGGAGGCAGTGAACATGTATTACATATATTTATTAACATACATATTGCATATATACTCTGCTAAATATGCTTATGCCAGGATGACTCACAGCACTGAACTAAACTGAAAAACGAGATAGAAACGATTCCACTGTATTGTCTTCTCTAACTTTACATTCATTAGCCCTGTGAACTGGCTACTCACTCACACACACACACCCACACACACACAAAAACCTTGTTCACCGTGTCTCTGTTTCACCCCTGTACACTCACTCTGTCCCCTCTCTCTCTCCCTCTCCCTCTCCCTCTCTCTCCCTGTCAGGTTCTGGCCTGCCAATTCCAGCTTGAAGCTTGACTGGGTTGATTTGATGCAAATACCTCGGGGGAGAGTCCCCAGACTGATGAACAGTTATGTCAAGTCGATTTTGCACCGTCGGGAAAAGGTAACCTCCGCGTCAGAGGGGAAAAACACACATGCACACACACACGCACAGACAGGCAGAAGGTTAAAGAGACAGAGAGGTTGTGTATGTGATGGTTGGGGGTCTCCTCCCTTCCTCTGTGTCGTCGCTGTAAGCAGCACTGTCAGTGTGTCTGGCCTAATTGCAGATGAGCCTGGCTGCCATTACAATAAAAAACGCAGAGCATGGCAGACATTAACATTAACGCCGCCTGCCTCATTTGTGCCACTGCTGCAAAAGGTAGAAATGAATATTTCATTACTTTAATTACTCCAAGATACTCTTTTCCACCAGTCATACAGGGGAGAGAGGGAGGGAGTGAAGGAGAGAGCGAGGGAGAGAGAGAGAAAGAGAGGCGTCACTAATTATGAACAGTAATAACATTTAAGATTCACTGATTGCCAGTTTACTGTGCATCGCTTGATGTTGTGGCAAGAAATTACAAAGGTAAAGGAAACAATTTGCAGAGAGAAAATGACAAGAGAAAGAAATAAAGCTTGTTTAGAAGTGAGGCGGCCTTATTGTAAATGCATGACTAACACCTGCTGTGTAAACGAATGCGAGAGAGGAAGATGCCTGTTCTCCGCCTGGATTCTGCTGAGCGTAATACGTAATGAACGTTCATCATCCGTTGCAATAAGAGAGAGATTTATTTAACATATCATCGCTGTCATATGAAAAGCTCGTAACGCTTTTGGGTTTCCATCTTAAAAGGGAAACGGCTCTTTACATTGTGTGAACAGTTCTTTTCCCTACATAGTTACCATTTCATAGGTACAAGGCTCTGCTACAACAATGATGATATGAAGGTATAGTGAAATATACTGTATGAATATAATGTTAAGTGGTTACATGTAGAGAGGTTGAAAGAACAAAGAGAGAAAGAAACAGACACAGAAAAAAGAGGGAGATAAAGAAAAGAAAAGGAGAAAGAGCAAAAAGAACAGATAGAGACAGTGAGAGGCACAGAGAGAGAGAAATATATGGAAAACAATATATGGGGAACATTGGGAAAGTAAAAGAAAACCAGGAATATGAGAAAAATCAGCAGAGTGAGTGAGAGAGAAAAAGAAGGGAATTGAGGACAGAAAGAAGAGAGAGTTGGGAGGAAGGAAAAGAATGTGAAGGAGAAAAATTGAGGAAAATGAGAAAAAGAAAGAAAGAAAGAAGAGTGGGAGAGAGAGAAAACAACAGAGAAAGAAGAGAAGAGAAAAACAGAGAAGGGCCACAGAAAGAACAGGGAGAAAGAACAGATAGTACAGACAGAAAAGACAGGAGAGAGGAAAGAAAGACAAATAGAAGAGAATGAGGGAAGACAGAGAAAGAGAGAGAGAGAGAGGGAGAAAGAAGGAGGACAGTCTGAAGGAGAGCACACATACACACACACACACACAGAGGCAGGTAAAGGCTCTAAACCGAGGCCCCAGGTTCTCTCTCTCTCTATCTTTCTCTCTCTCTGTGTATGTGTGTCTGGGAAAGGCTAAGGACAGGCTGTCTGTGTGATTAGGGCACCGCTACCTGAAGAGGTGTTTGTTTGACATTTGTGTGTGACAGCAGTGAGATGCGGGTCTGACACGGCCAACAGCACACAGCTTCATCCACAGTCAAAACACATTACTGCACCACTCACCTCACACTGCTGTTCACACACACCGGCCTGGCAGAGGAGGGCATCAAACACAGACACACACACACACACACACACACACACACACACACACACACACATATATATATATATATATGTGTGTGTGTGTGTGAGTGTGTGTGTGTGTCTGTGTGTATTTGTTGTTTCTCCATATTTTGTTGATAAATCAATTTTAAATTAGTCCCTTAACAATGTTTTAAAATTGAACAACCAATAGAAATTCATCCAAAATTCATCTAATAGAGGTTCATTTCAAAGTGGTGGGGATAAGGTCAATACAGCATAATATCACCATATTTTGCCTGGCAATATTGTATCGATATATATTCCACGTATCAGTATTTTATTGTATAGATTTTAAATTAAGGTTTTGATCATCTCCTTGACGATCCCATTTTACTGCAATAGAAATTATTAAAGTGGATGAAAAGTTGATGTTGACAATTATTTTCATTTGTGGAAATAATGTCACAGTTTTGTGGTTTTAAAAATTAATAAATAATGTATATCACAATATGTGGTATTGCAGTATTCAGCAAATAGCAATGTTCTGGATGTGTGTGTTCTCCTTGGCTCAGTCTTACCTAAGGTTAAAAGTGTGTTGGGTGAAGAAGGCAAAACGCAATTTCAACAATTTCCTCCTGCGTTCTGATGTCCTGATAGCAGCGCATTTGATCAGCGATATGATGAAAGCATCAGATCTACATATTCTCCACTGCCCATGTCAAGACTGTGGCTGTAATCTACCTAAATTATCCTTCGAGCACCGTTTCTCTCTTCAAATATTATTTTCCTCATAGCTGGCAGATCTGCAGAGAAACGGTGAAATTTACAATCTGCTTTTTTTACAGTATGCATTCTAATTAGAAAGGTGTATACAGCAGCATCCTAAGCTCATGTTTACAATGTTGAGCCCCAGATTCTTTTGGTCATGACGCGTAATCGGGTGATCTGTTATTGATTGTTCGGTGTGACCTTGCCAGGAGTGTTCCTCCACCCGACAATCAAACATACATCAAAGTGAGCATGTGTGTGTGTGTGTCTGTGTGCATGCGCCCACATGTGCGTGTGTGTGTGTGTGTTCGTGTGTGTGTGTGTTCTGGACCTGCTAAAATGTGCTCGGCAACTTCAGCAGATCAAACCGAGAACTGCCTTCAACACCCTTTTTTTTAAATACGGGTGACATCTTTGCACATGCAGTGCAAGAGAGAGAGAGAGAGAGAGAGAGAGAACGCAGCACAGATGCAGAAATAAAATTTCTCACTGTGTAACAAAGTAATTAGTACTAAAACCCAACTGATCTATGCTCACTATTGGAGCTGCTTCAAAAGATTCAATCTAAAGGCCTTACTTCTGTTGCCTTGTTGTGATGCACACGCAGAAAAGCATGCACGAACGAGGACGCATAAAAAAGTGCATGCTGAGTTCATTATCATGGCTCACGTTTCTACATTCGCCTGTTAAATTGTAGGCATTATTGACCTTGTAGAGGCCATGCTTCTTAGACCAGAGGGGACAGGGCAAACGTCATATAAGAGATACAATTGCACTTACTCACGAAACATGTGCACCAGAAATCAGTTTTTGTATCTTCATCTTTATGAGACCAAACACGTTCTTGTTTGAGTGTTCTTGTTTCATTTTATTTCTTGCCATCATTATCTTTTTCTCACCTGCTTTCTCTACATCGCTGCTGTCTGAACAAAACCTTGTATCTCCAAAACGATAACTTTTACAGTAGAAGGAAAAAACATGCATAACTTCTAATGCAGGTCAATGGAACGCCTCAGTAATTTTCATGCGTTCCATTCACCATGAAATTTACACTGACAAAGGACAAAAATGGAGATACAAGGTTTTGTTCCAACGGCACCAATATGCTCTGTCTCTTTGCTCATTCTCTTTCTGTCTCTATGCCTCTGCACTTTCTATGTTCTCATTTGCTCTCTTATTTTCTCTCTCTCTCCTTGCGTTGTCAGCTACTGTTGAGTAACTCTACCCAGGCAATATGACCATCAAACTGATCCTGCTGTGTTAATGCTAATTTATACATCACAAACCTGCGAAACACCTCTCCGTGTATGAATTAAGACTTGAGTGTTTTTACACCTGAGAAACACACACACAGACAAACTGTCACACACCATGCTTCCCGCAAATGGAAAGTTGACACTTGAGAACGCCGCTTTTTTTTTTCCTCCCTCCGTTTACAATCCATAGCAAGACATTATAATGCCCGAACACCAGTGCGGAGCAGACACGAATAAGACCAAATGAACAAAGTCCCTGTTTTTTCCAGCAGTGAGGAACTGAAATGAGGCGTGATATTTCAAAATGTACTTTTCACCCAAATGCATAAAACATGGTGGCTTAGCATCGTGAGGTACACACATAAATGAAAGTGCCAAAATGCATGCAATTATTTGCCAGTCCAGTGATGTTTCAATTCGGATGTTTGCTGTGTTCCCACCGCAGGAATGACGCGAGAGGCGGCGAAGAGGAAAGAGAGAGAGAGAGAGAGTGTTGAGTATGAAAGAGTGTGGCATGGTTCAGGCCAACATCAGTGTAGAGGAGAGTTGATATGAACTGTCAAATCCTAAGAGCCATGCGACGAGGAGACAGAATGCAGCATGCGTGCACACACACACACACACACACAACCCTGACATTTCTTCTCTGACACTCACTCATTCAACAGCTCCCCAAACTGAACATTTAACCACTTAAACGCTTATACGGTTATTAGTACTGTGAGTTTTTGGAAACTACTAATAAGTTATGTAGTTATTATGAGACAGCTCCTTAAATGGACAGGGTGACAATAACGTTCTCCTTGGCTCCCTTGACTTCAAGAGTGCAGGATTAAATCGAAGGTCGCCTCTGTGGCTAAAGGCTGGAGCAGAAGGCCGTACGGTTGCGTGAATCACGCCTTCACGTTAGTCAGAGATGACGCAGGACAGCCTGCATCCTACTGGCACTTTCTACTGCTGTCTGCAGGGAGACAGATGTCCGTAGTACAGAAAGAGAGAGGGAGAGAGAGAGAGAATCTGAATGAAGGAGAGAAGCTTGAAACGGGGTGACGGAGAGCAGGATTTGGCGCTGTAATTAGGGGCTGGATATCCACAAAGCCACCAAAAGCTCTCATCTGTTTCTCATGGTTCTCTCTCTCGTTCTCTCGTTCTCTCTCAGTCACACACCCACACACCTATCTCTCTACGTATAGAAAGCTGAAAATAGAATCAATACACTGTTGTTTTCTACTAACCATTTTTAGAGGAGAAAAAAAAAGAAAGAAGAGCACCGGAACGGCTGAATGGAAGATAAAGGCCACACTCCTGTCTTACTCGCTCCCTCAGACACATTCACACCTACAGATCTACATCTGTAGGTACAGAAATCTGACCACAGAATCAATAAAACCCTCTCACTATCTATATTTAGTGATAGAAAGAAAAAACAAAAAACGAGTGCTTGAAAGACCACACCTCTTTGTCTCTTACACTCCTGACAAAGAGTAAAGCAGCTCCGGCATGTGTGCATGGGTTAATATCTGGCCACCTAGTAAAGCTTTCATCCTTCTACCTCTAACAAAAGCTCCTTTAGTAAACACTCTCTCTTTCTCTCTCTCTCTCTCTCTCTCTCTCTTTCTGTGTCCGAAGGTGTTTGCTGAACTAAAGCTGGTGAAATCCTGCAGGCTGAGGGGAGGGGGAAGGTGTGCTGGTAATCCTTTTTCTTTACAAAAAAACTTCTGAAGGAGAAAAAAAAGAAAGAAAGAAAGAAAGGACCTGGAATTCACATCACATGATGTATTTAAAGTTGTAGCATCCCCCTTTTTACGGTCTGGCATCGGATTTGCATAGAAGATCTTATGCAGCAGAAGTGGGAAGGGGAAAAAAAGGTCCTAACTGTCACTGGGGTGCTACCCACGAGGATACGTCTTTAGTAACTTTGAGTTAGGGAATATAACTACACCAGACTACATTGCACTGCATTTGTTAGGTTACAGATGCCCTGTCTCGACTTCAGGCTTTTCTTCTTGAATTATGAAAAGGTACAAACATGCATATCTCTTCTGTACCTCAGGAAAAAATGTACTTGAGTGTGGAACAGTGTAGGGAGATATATTATTGGCACCTTTGGAGTCTGAAGTTAGATTTTTGATGATTTTGATTTTGCTAAATCAAGACATTCACATTCGACTTTGGCAAAGATGTCTTAGAGGCATGCATACTCGTGTCAAACGAAGCTAAACACCGTCTGACAGGTTTCACTCTCACCTATGGAGAAATGTGTAGTAACATACACACACACCCATATGGACTCACACACATACAACTGCATCTGTCTTGGGCCGTTTTTTTTAAGTGTGAGAGTGAGTGGCCATGAATAGTACAGGCATGGCATCTTGTAACACTATCAGTGTGTGTGGGGGGGCGGTGTGTAAAGTAGGGCCTATATAAGGCTTGTAACCAGGGGAGGCCCCACAAACACGCACAAACACCTCGTCCCTCTCGCTCTCCTTTTTTCGTCTTTTTCTTTTTTTTCTCTGCTCTTCTCCTGCTCCTCTTTTCCCCCCTCTTTTCATGTGGGTCTTTCTGAGCCTGAATGTAAATTCTGCGAGCTAGTGGTGAGAGAGAGGCTGGGTTGTGATTAAGAAGAAGAAGAAGAAGAAGAAGAAGAAGAGAGGCTGCTTTCTTTGTTCTGCCCCCGGGGGATGTTTACCGGCAGAGACACGGCGGATCAGATATGAAAGGCATTCGGGTCAGGACTGATGTGAGTGAAAGTGAAATCATACCTAAGGCATTCCACGGAGCGCCGAGTCCAGGGCCAGCTGACACTGCCCACTCTGTGTGTGTCCGACCTCACACACACACACACGTATATATATGTATA
>JAVGWN010002346.1:0-11234 GCA_034552555.1 Semaprochilodus insignis
GAGGAGCATGTTCTTTTTTTGTAAGTGCAAATCTTCACCTGAGTGTCATCAAGATCATGATCATGCACCTCACATATGTTCTAGCCATATAGTCTCTGTGATGGAGATGACATTCATTCATTCACCTCTTTTTCCTGTTTAAAGGTTGTTCATGCTTATGTCTAACACTCAGATGGCAAATGCATCTGCAGATGTCTGTGGCATTGATGGAATATGAACTCACGATCAGGAGTCTGACTTAGTCTGCTACACCATTCGTGTACCCCGTTTATAAACCTATAAAAGTGTTCTCTACACTGTGAAAAATATTCTACAGCATGTGCAAGCAACTTCAGGCCTTCAGAAATTAAGAAAGAAGAGGCAAAACCTGAAACTTGGCAGATTGACTAAGGCAGTAAGTGAAGAAATAGACCTGTTCATCAGTTCTTTTACTTCTGAGGGGTTACGAACATGTATGAATATGATTAACCAGTATTGCCAATGCAGTCTGCAGATACAGCTGATCTTTGCTGTTGTCTCTGGAGATGTTGAACCTTCCTTGGACTGATGGAGAGTAGTACTTGTCTTGACTGTCATATCTGATCACTGCTACCCTTTCTAAGCCTTTTCCAGGTGTCTGTCTTTTCCATACCATCCAGTAGCCATCAAAGTCCACTCCAGATGCTGTGCAGGTCAGTGTGTGAGATCCTCCAGGTGTAATGGCTACTGCTTCAGACTGTATCAACTTTTGACTCTAACACTCTAAGGAAAAACAGAGCAGTGAATGAAGGTGTGAATAAAGGGTGACTCGTCACTGAAGATGACCCACTGCTATTCTGAGTTACTCCATGACAGTCTGGCACGACACCATTGTAGTCTTTGTTGATGTTGACGTGGTGTTAGGGACAGTCATTGTAATGGTCTGCATGTAGTCCTGCATGGTGCAGCCGTCTGCCAATGGTACTAGGACTAACAGGAAGACTCATGGAGGGCATCACTGCTGTTGGGTCACTTTGCACTTGTCGGACAATTTGGCCTTCTTTTATCCATTGCTGTCAACAGCATGCTATGGCAGTATCCAGTGGTAGACAGTAATGGAGTAAATGTAATTAGTTACTGTGCTCAAGTAGTCTTTTTAGAGTATCTGAACTGAAGTGTTTCCATTTTGGATGACTTTGTACTTTAACTCCACTACATTTCAAACTCAAATATCTGACTGTTTACTCCTGTACATTATGGGAAATTTGTTGTTCCTTTAGACTTATGTGCATGTAAAAACAACAGCATCCAAGTAAATGTACATTTCAGGCATGGACTACATCAAGGACCACGTGGGGGAAGGCAGGCAAAGCAGGATGGGGTTAACAAACAGATACAGGAAATTGTTTCTGACTAAGTGGGTAAGTAGACCACAATATAGAAGTATGTACACATGCAGTTGTGACTGGCAAATTCATACAAACGCTATTTCCTTTTATTATACATTTGTTTTGGGTAGTTGATGTTTATGAGCAGAGCCATACAAATGAGTATGGTAAAGGAAAACCCATTTGTGAACCTGTTTAAAACATGTTTTTACTAAACTTAAACTAAGTGCTGCTAAATAAATCTTAAACTAAAACTTTGCTCATTTGCTAAAATTTATTTTAAAATCCTAGCTAATGGAAACTGTTCTACTTCAGTGTTTTGAGTGTATGATTGTTTGAATACACGTCAGTGTCAGACTAATTAATGACATAGACTAAGCTGATTAAGAGTCTTGTTCCAGAAATGATAATAGGACATTACATCCATAATAAATCATGCTCCTGTTACTCTCCATACTTAAGCACATTTGAAAGTAAATACTTTAGTACTGTTACTCCAGTGGAGGTCTAAAAGGAGGACTTATACTTTTACTGAGTATTATGTTACACCCAGCTGGATACTTTAATATAGTCAGTCAGGTCCAGTATGTAGCCAATAGCAGGTTGTACTGTAATATGAAGTGTAACTGCAGTGCTGAATGTCAGACATGTTCAAACTGTTCAGCTAATTCAGCATTTCTTCAACATGACCAGAATATGGATGAAGAAATCATTAATAATAACCATGTGGTGGCGTGTGGTTTAGCAGTTTTTGAACAGCACTCTGGCCTTTTAGTGTCAGTGTGAGTCTCGAGCACAGTAATACACAGCTGTGTCCTCAGCTTGCAGATTCTGTCCTTGCAGGGTGATGGTGTTTCTGGAAGTGTCTTGAGAGACAGTGAACTTGCTTTTCAGTGAATCTTTAGCACGTATGCCTCCATCATAAAAAATGGCGTTGATCCATTCCAGAGCTTTTCCTGCAGGTTGTCTGATCCAGGCTGTTCCCCAGTAACTGCTGTCAGTGATAGAAGCTCCAGATACTGTACAGGTGATGGTTAAAGGTTCTCCTGGTTTGATGAGCACTGAGCCTGGCTGGGTGAGCTCAGTAGCACAGAACACATCTGTGGAAAGAGAGAAGAAAAGCTTTATATATTTGAAGTAATAAATCAGATGAAGTCAAATCCAGCTTCAGGTGGAGCACTCACACGAGGCAGCAGCCAGCAGCAGCAGCAGTGAAGCTGAAGTGAACATGTTTGTGCTGCATGTAGAGTGATGGAAGCTGCTGTAGAGCAGATGCTGCTGATATTATGAGGGTAAATCGAGATTTGCATATGAATGAAAAGGGGCTGGATGTCAGGAATGGAGCTGGTTCTCATATGGGTTGTGCTAGATAGTGGAACATATTCAGTTTCATTCAAAAGAGGACTGGATGATGATGTATGGTGAAGTCATACCTAAGAAACTCTGTAGAGCTGTGTGGTTGAATTATTAATACTGACATAAGGAACACATCTCTATTTGTTGTTGGTGTTGTTGTTGTTTGTTAGTTCATGGTATAAAATAAAAATCTTGGATGATGAAGTACTTCAGGTAGTGAAATAAGATTATGACGTCTAGATGTTATTAATATTACCAAATATATTTGCATGATCATCAAGTTTCATGATTTCTAATAGAACATCAGTGCAGCAGCTTTGAAACAGTAAGAGGTTATGGGCTCTATGAATCTGCTCTATACAGAATTGTAGATTTATAGATATGCACACACTGCCCTCTAGAGGCTGAAATAGAGACGGCATCTTAAGACACTACCCTACTATACTGTACATGCATTACACTACTGTATGCACTATTAATGATGGTTCAATAAGAACCTTCACTCCAGTGAAGCTGGACAGTCTGTCTAATGGAGACAAATTAATGAAGTGTAAATCTACTGGCTCTGAATTCAGACAATAAGAATAAACAGAGGAAATATTCAGGGCTTTTCTGCATCAACCATTTTTATGATTGATGATGAAAACAGATTAAAAAGATGATGTAACACAGGTGATGTAATGATGCCTGGGTATAATAGAATAATCTAGAATAGACCACTAGTCCTTTATGAGCAGGAATGGGCTGAGACCCCCCACTTTACTACTGAAAGAGTTTTATTTGCAGATACACCTGCATCTTACTGTTGTCTCTGGAGATTGTGTATCTTTGCCTAACAGACTGAGAGTATTGTTAAGTGCTGCCACTTGAACCCGAAATAACTGAGATCCATTCAAGCCCTTTTCCAGTAGCCTGTCTGATCCAGCCCATCCAGTAGCTATCAAAGTCCAGTCCAGATGCTGTACAGGTTAGCATGTGAGATCCTCCAGGTGTAATGACCACTGCTTCAGACTGGATCAGCGTTTGACTCAGGCACTCTACAGAAAATCATTATTAAATCCATATTAGTCTGTATTAGTCATATAGTGATGGTGGATGCAGGGATATTTTCCACAACTCCAAAGTTCAGTCTTAAAAGCTGGTTGTACTTTGTGCTTCTCAAACATATTCTGTGATGTTGAGGTCTGGAGTCTAGGGTGCAGGGTGAAAAGTCTGCTGGTTTGAGAAGCGTGCTGTCCATCAGGCTGGAACTTCTGGAACTGTATGGCTTATAACACTGCTATGAGCTGCAGGAGAACAGCATGACAGTAATGACTCTGGGAGACACTAAGTTAGGAAACAGTGTTATGTTATATGATGAATATTATTTACCATATTAATGTGGCATGTGCTGATTTCATCAATTGTCTTTGTGTTTTCTTTATTAAGATGATATTTCCTCAGTCTTTAGTCACAAGCCAAGTCTCCATATCTGGTAGGTTGCTAAACCCTTTGGTAAAACTTGGGAACCACTGTAGCAGGCAGGTTCTGGTACCTAGTACATATAAAACTGAATAACAAACAAACAAACACAAATAAATGATTGGATTAAAATAATAAGCCAAACAAAAACAATAAAGCAAAAGAAACAGGGAGGACCGTGTGTCTATACAATTAGTATGATGCCAATAAAATTCCATTATGCTGGTAATAAATGGAAGGAGAAGAAAGAGAAGAGTATTCCTTTATTGGCCAATGTACAAACAGAGGTCACTCAAAACACTAAAATCATTTTAGTCATATAATGATAAAAGCATTATATTATAAAGCTGTTTAATGCAACATCTTTATATATGAGTTTCTACTAGCAGCTAGCATCTCAATGTGATTTCCAATAATGTTTTAGCATCTAGCTAACAGTGACACACATTCTGTTCCCTACATTGGCTTTAGTACTGCACACCTGAAAGAATGGGCAGCAGGTTTTATTAGTACACTTTTCCTGCAGGCTGTCGGATCCAGGCTGTTCCATAATGACTGCTGTGGTCAGTGATAGAAGCTCCAGATACTGTACAGGTGATGGTTAAAGGCTCTCCTGGTTTGATGAGCACTGAGTCTGGCTGGATGAGCTCAGTAGCACAGAACACATCTGTGGAGAGAGAGAAGAAAAGCTTTATATATTTATAGTAATAAATCAGATGAAGTCAAATCCAGCTTCAGGTGGAGCACTCACACGAGGCAGCAACCAGCAGCAGCAGCAGCAGCAGTGAAGCTGAAGTGAACATGTTTGTGCTGCATGTAGAGTGATGGAAGCTGCTGTAGAGGGAGATGCTGCTGATATTATGAGAGTAAATGGAGATTTTCATATGGATGAAATGTGGGTGGTGCTAGATAGCAGAACGTGTTGAGTTTCATTCTAAAGAAGAGTGGTTGCTGAATTATAAGCCATTTAAAATGTGGTGAATATGTAAAGTAGTATAAATGTATGCGCTGTATATTCCTCCAAACACTGCACAATAAGACATTTACAGATGTGTCCAGGCTGCCCCCTACTGGCTGATACACACATTATGCTTGTATTTTGGTTAGTGTGTATTCATTTCTGTGTAAAGAACACAGTGAATAGGAGCGTATTCTTATTTTCTGTAAGAGCAAATCTTTACCTGAATATCATCAGGATCATGATCATGTACCTCACATATGTTCTAGCCATGTATCTGTGAAGGAGGTGACATTTGCTCATTCATCTCCTTTTCCTGGTCAAATGCTGTTCATTTCAGGTCTATCACCCAGATGACAAATCTGAGCCCAAACTTGGACCACAGTATGCATTTCTTTGTGGCCCACATACTGGGTGGAATACCAGCACAGGAGAGGGCCAAATGTGGTTGCCAGAGCCCAGTCTGTTTACCATAATTAGGGCTGCACCATAGCCACCTATAACTACTGCCATAACAGACCCATCGCTCAAAAGCACTAGTACAAAAACCATTCGGTCACACAACCATCCCTGTTGGGCAGGACTTTCAAAACAGAGCAGTGAATGAAACACCATAATAGTGAATGAAGCAGAATGAACAGATTCAGTAGAAAATCAGCCCATCAGGATCTTACTTGTAGAGAGAGACAGTAATATAACACTCCAGAAGATCTTCACCTCCATTCTCCAGCTTGCAGAGTGATGATCATCAAGCAGATCATCATACAGACTGAGTGATGACTGAGAATAAGAAGATTGGAAAGGAGAGGGACTTTGCATAGTCCATTAGCAAGATTAAAAGCTCTTTCATTCTGGATTCTTCCTGTAAATAGCCCCGCCCACTTCTCTGTAGTCTCCTCCCCTGTATTCTTCTACATTACTGTGTCTGATAAATATGATAATAGAGCAATATCAAACTGTACACAGTACATAATCATGCACTGAGTGATTTATTCTGCATTACTGACAAAAACCTCAGCTGCATTTCCTGACAACTTTATCAAAATTACGCTAGCTGGAAAACTTGCAATCTGAACACGTAATCAACCGCTTCGGTTTATTATGGATCTTTAAGCATCACATTTCCTGCATGTGGCACTTCAGTATAGCGTTTTGAAGTTGTATAGAACCAGGTGTTGCTATGAGCTGCAGCAGAAGAGCAGTACAGTAATGACTATGCAAGGACATAAGCGAGGGAATGAAAGCTTTTAGTCATATACCAGGTCGCTATATTATCACCAATCGAGCATTTATAAAACAAGATAAGAAAACAATTTCTGTGTCACAGTATCACACATACTGCACAAGAGAAGACTTACATTATTAAAATACATAGAGCAAGACTTACAGAAGAGCTCTTAACAACAGACAGTTACAGTGGGCAGGGTCAGTGTGGTTCAGTCTACCACTGAAAGTGCTTCTCTGTTTTTCCACTGTACCGTGCAGGGGGTGTGTGCATTGTCCATGATGGCAAGCAGCTTACTGAGAGTCTGTTTCCTGCCACATTCTCCAGAGTGTCCGATTTGACTCCTACAACAGAGCCAGTCTTCTTGATGGAGGAGTTTGAATTTTCTTAAAGTCCATGATCATCTCCTTGGTCTTAGTGATGTTAAGCTTCAGTTGGTTAAGTTCAGTTTATGGGATCAGCTGGGATGCCAGCTTTGGCAAACTACGAGTGAGCAGGATCTACAGGCCCAGCTGCAACATCTGTGGATAAATGAGCTCCAGGTTGTCTTACGGAATCTGTATACCTCCATGCCCACTATATCTTATTGTATCCAGGCTGAAGGTGGCCCAACAGGGTACTAGAGCCTACATTCAGTTGTACAGTTTAGCCCAATAAACATCTGCTCTCACTCTAATACTGTAATCACTCACACATATCATCATTACATTCTCACATAGAAAAATTAATAAGATTCCAACAACTCCATAGTGTAAAATTGTTTCTGTAAATTAGTGTATATAACAAATTACACAAACAAATTACAGGTCTTTTATTACAGCTACTGTTTGCTTTTACTCTGATCTCTATGTTATTGCTTTGTCATTTACATGAATGGAAGTTCTAGTGTGAGTGAGTTTTTGTACGTCTCAGCTGATTTCCTACAGCACTGTGATGCAAGTCGAGCACAGTAATACACAGCTGTGTCCTCAGCTTGCAGATTCTGTCCTTGTAGGGTGATGGTGTTTCTGGAAGTGTCTCGAGAGATAGTGAACTTGCTTTTCAGTGAATCTTTAGCATCTATGCTCCCAGTATAATAAATGCTGTTGATCCATTCCAGAGCTTTTCCTGCAGGTTGTCTGATCCAGCCTGTTCCATAGTGGCTGCTGTCAGTGATGGAAGCTCCAGATACTGTACAGGTGATGGTTAAAGGCTCTCCTGGTTTGATGAGCACTGAGTCTGGCTGGATGAGCTCAGTAGCACAGAACACATCTGTGGAAAGAGAGAAGAAAAGCTTTATATATTTGAAGTAATAAATCAGATGAAGTCAAATCCAGCTTCAGGTGGAGCACTCACACGAGGCAGCAGCCAGCAGCAGCAGCAGTGAAGCTGAAGTGAACATGTTTGTGCTGCATATAGAGTGATGGAAACTGCTGTAGAGGGAGATGCTGCTGATATTATGAGAGTAAATGGAGATTTGCATATGAATGAAAAGGGGCTGGATGTTAGGAATGGAGCTGGTTCTCATATGGGTGGTGCTAGATAGTGGAATATGTAGAGTTTCATTCAAAAGAGGACTGGATCATGATGTATGATGAAGTCATACCTAAGAAACTCTGTAGAGCTGTGTGGTTGAATTATTAGTGTTGTTTGTTTATAGTATAAAATAAACATCTTGGATAATAAAGTGCTTCGGGTAGTGAAATATGATCATGCCCTTTGGATGTTATGAATATTACCGAGCATATTTGCATGATCATCAGGCTTCATGATTTCTATTAGAACATCAGTGCAGCAGCTTTGAAACAGTAAGACGTTATGGGCTCTATGACTCTGCTTTATACAGAATTGTAGGTGAGCAGCAGAGACATATCTTTATATATGTTATAAATAAATATATTTATATAGTCTGAAAGGTTTGCTGCCTATGATGGATTCAGCTGTCCTCACCACTCTCTTAAGGGTCTTGTGGTCGTAGGCAGTACAGCTGCCATACCAGACAGTGATACAGGCCGTGAGGGTGCTCTCTATGGTGCATCTGTAGAAGTTGGTGAGGATGTCAGGAGGCAGACCAAACTTCCTGAGCCTTCGCAGGAAGAAGAGGCGCTGATGGGCAGATCTCACTACTTTGTTGGTGTGGAGTGACCAGGTGAGGTCATCGGTGAGGTGTACACCGAGGAACCTAACACTGCTGATTCTCTCCACTTCAGTTCCATTGATGTACAGGGGAGAGTGACCACCCCTCTGCAGCTTCCTGTAGTCCACGATCATCTCCTTTGTTTTGCTGATGTTGAGACAGAGATTGGTGTGGTAGCACCACTCTGACAGGGCGCTGACCTCATCTCTGTAGGCAGTCTCGTCTCCATCTGTGATGAGGCCTAGGATGGTGGTGTCATCGGCAAACTTGAAGATGATGTTGGATGTGTGTCTGGTTGCACATGTGCAGTCATGTGTAAACAGGGAATACAAGAGGGGGCTGAGGACACAACCTTGAGGAGCCCCTGTGCTCAGAGTCAGTGTGGAAGAGAAGCTGTTTCCTACTCTCACCACCAGGGGTCTACCTGTCAGGAAGTCCAGAATCCAGTTGCACAGAGAGTTCAAACCCAAGTCTGTGAGCTTGGGGATGAGTTTAGCAGGGATGATTGTGTTGAATGCTGAGCTGTAGTCTATGAACAGCATTCTCACATATGTGTTCTTTCTGTCCAAGTGTGTGAGGGCAGTGTGTACTGTCTCTTTTTGTGTCTGAGGTGGTCAGATCCTTCAAGGCAGTTAACCCACACAAAGCACCTGGTCCTGATGGCATCCACAGTAGAGTGCTCAGAGCATGTGCCATCCAGCTGGCTGAGGTTTTGACTGACATCTTTAACCTCTCCCTAAGACTGTCAGTGATTCCTTAGTGATTCCTCTAACTGGTTTTTCTTCTATCTAATCTTCTCGGGAAATCTCATGAAGAGTGAATAATGTGTAATTATGGCTGTATTGACTGGATATTTAATGACACATGTAGGTTACGACTGTTTGGATATGGTAAAGACTATGTAAAGATGTCAACAGCCTGCATCCTGTTTTTGTACAGCTCTGTAACGTCTTGTATCAACGTGACTCCTGTGCACAGTAATAAACAGCAGTGTCTAACCACAAAGTCTAACCACAGTGAGAGTGATGCAGTTACCGGTCTCATTTGCATGCCCCGCCCTCTAAAGGATTCATGAGTGCACCTGATGCTAAAGCTATCTGATGGCTTTAAACTGTAATAATCAGTCAGATCTGCACAGAAATCTGAATCTGACTATCAGTCCTAATATATCTCCATTAACATCTGCATCAGTGTGGAAGATCTGAATTATCTTTAAAAATTTACAGTTATGGAGCATAAACACACAGTATACCATGTAACTGATATGACTTTCATTACACTACAGAGCTGTAACTGACCTATAATCACACTCTGTACAGTGTGGACGTGTTCACGTGAAGTTTAACAGGGATGGAAAAGCAACTAGGAACGGATGGTCTGTAGTTCGTATAGCAGCTTGGCATATTAGTTAATCCCTCTGATGGACTGGCAGTCTGGCGGTCCAGGGAGTTTCCTGTGTTCTGTACAATGAAAGTGCTGGGAAAAGTTCCAGAACCCTTCATGATCCAGGAGGATAACTGGTTTAGAAGATGAATAAATGAATGAAGTTCTAAGATAATGTGATCTCTATCTGACTATAGCCTTAGCTGAATTTGCTGACCCCTTTAGCATAATTAGCTGTTGTGTTAGCTGGATGGCTAACTTCCTATCTGATCCACATAACCAGCTGCTTCAAGTCGCTATGGGTCTTTAAACATCACATTTGCTGCATGTTGTGCTTTAGTACTGGGTTTCTGAAGTTGTACAGAACCAGATGGTGCTATGCGCTGCAGGAGAGAAGCACTGCAGTAATGACTGTGACTTAGGTAAGTAAGGGAATGAAGGTTTTTATTAATGTACCAGTTTGCCAGATTTATCACCAATCGAGCATTTATAGGATCAGCTGGGACCCCAGCTTTGGCAACGTACTAGTGTGCATGGTTTACAGGCCCAGCTGCAACATCTGTTTGTAAACATGCCACAGGATGCCATACAGTCCTCAGCTTGCAGATTCTGTCCTTGTAGGGTGATGGTGATATGACCGCATATATGTGATTTCCAGCATTGTATTAGCATCTAGCTAACAGTGCCACATATTCTGTTTCCTTCATTGGCTTAAGTACTGCACACCTAAAAGAATGGGCAGCAGATTTCATCAGTACACCTCACTGTCCATTTACACTGCAATAAAAGTTAGTAGCATCATATTAATACAGAATACAGTGGTCGTCAGTCGTAGGTGTGTAACTGTCCACTTGATTAACCTCTGTTATTTGTACAGATGATGTTAGAATGGAAGTTCTGGTGTGAGTGGATTTTTGTACATCTGATTTCCTACAGCACTGTGATGGATATCGAGCACAGTAGTACACAGCTGTGTCCTCAGCTTGCAGATTCTGTCCTTGTAGGGTGATGGTGTTTTTGGTTTTTCGAGAGATAGTGAATCTTTAGCACGTATATCTCCATTATAATCAATGAGGTTGATCCATTCCAGAGCTTTTCCTGCAGGCTGTCGGTTCCAGGCTGTTCCAAAGTGACTGCTGCTGTCAGTGATGGAAGCTCCAGATACTGTACAGGTGATGGTTAAAGGCTCTCCTGGTTTGATGAGCACTGAGTCTGGCTGGATGAGCTCAGTAGAACAGAACACATCTGTGGAGAGAGAGAAGAAAAGCTTTATATATTTGAAGTAATAAAACAGATGAAGTCAAATCCAGCTTCAGGTGGAGCACTCACACGAGGCAGCAGCCAGCAGCAGCAGTGAAGCTGAAGTGAACATGTTTGTGCTGCATGTAG
>JAVGWN010002347.1:0-11002 GCA_034552555.1 Semaprochilodus insignis
ATAGTAAAACTAGTAGAACAAAGACTCAACACGGGGCCCCGGGACAGTGCAAGCATCATCAGGAGATCGCAGGTTCCATCAATCAGAGGATTTGGGAAAACCAGAATTGACCTCACTCCTCTAGGTGAGCAGGATCGTCCTCACCCTGCATCCATCACATTAGCATTAGCATTCTCCTCCAAGCGTGTTGAGACAACAACACGTAACTGGCAGTCTGAATAGAGGTGCTGGAGTTTCACACTTGCTTCCCTTCACCCCTCCAGCTGGGTACCACAGTGCTGTGAGGGAAGACCTCAACCTGGGACTCAACTGGGGGGACAAAATGGGAAAATTGTCCTGGAGCAGCTCAAAAAGCGCTTACAAATAGGCTCCTTCGCCTCACAGCAGAAAGGGTCTGGGTTCGATTCCCGGCTGGCTAACCAGGTGCATGTCCTCGCCGTGTCTGTGTTTTCCTCCCATGGTCCAAAGACATGCAGTCAGGTGAACTGGAGATGCTGAATTGCCCACTAGGTGTGTGTGTCTGCTCTATGATGGACTGCCTTCCGGCCAATGAGCGCTGAGATAGGCTCCAGTACCGCCCGCGACCCAAAAGGATAAGTAATATTAATGATTAATATAGTTAATAATACTATAAAAATCAACCTCCGAAAAAGATCCCTACCTTGTACCTGCATCTGATGGAATTCATGCCACCTATGGGTCACCTTAAAGTAGGCATAGGCCTGTAGACTTGGTGCATAAAGCCATACTGAGACATAGAAAAGCAGGAAGTCCGATTCTTATTGGAATCACATTTCAAACCACCTTCAGATGTGATTCGGAATTTGTGTGGTTTGTCTCTGTCCGGAACAAAAACCTAAAACAGTGTGTGGAAAAGAGGATGACACTGAGATTCACCATCAAATCAAACTTCCCTTCCACCTTAAACTGCGCTGCAGTCACATTCTGGCACTATAGATCAGACCCTAACTGATTCATCACTTAAGGTGGACTGGAAAACTATTTAAAAAAGAAGCTGGCGAATACGTAGCAACTTCAGACACTTTAGAGGGATTCTGACAAATCCTCCAGTGGCAGGATTCCAAAGCCGGAGTTGAAAGTTCAAACAAACCCAGTGCCGGTTCAAAGTAGCCATATTTTCAGGTAAATCTTTTCGGGTACCTTCAGGCTCCTGTAGATGGCGCTGCACGAGGATGATGGGGCTATAAATACCTGAAGGGTGTGAGTGACGGGATCCATAGATTGGGAAGAGGTGGTACAGTGCAGGGAATGTCTTGTTCCATGTGTGGAAAATGGCTCCAAAGCAGATGTTAATGATTGGCTAAAAGGAGTGACTGCATTTGGGCGTGTCAAAGACCATAGTGTGAAGGAAGGAGCTGAATCTGCAGGTGTATGGAAGCGTACGGTCATACGGGTCTACCAGCAGTGGCTAAAATCCCAGTCTACAGGGAATTCTCCTCGGAATTGTGCCAGGGAAGGCATCCACCAAATCTGGACCAACTGACCAATCCTTTGGTGTAAGAGTGTCTGAACACTGATGTGGCTACATCCAGAAACTTGTCCAGTACATGCCCAATCCAGTTCCAGTCACTGGTGCTGGTGGAGGGATTACACACTGTTAGGTCAGCCCATAACCCAGTGATGCTGAGCCAGTTTAGCCCAGCAGGAGCTGTTGTATAGTGACCCAGTGCTGGGTCATGGATATCAGCCCAGCGCTCTTTTGAGGTGGGGTTGCTGTGATTGAGGTCCAGGGCTGAATTCAGTTCCCAGTCCAGCTCTGGCTCGGAGAAAGCATGTGATAGCCATCACCATCCTGTCTTGGCAGCCGCAGGTGATAAGAGGAGACTTAGCCAGCAGGTGGAATTGTACATGACTAAACTGGGAGGAAAACTGGGAAAACTCCATAAGATCTGCCGGATATCTCAAACTAGACAGAGGCCTGTTCAGTTCTAGGCCTTACCGTCTCTCTCGTGTGAGACTTTCCGTGTGTTTCATTCATCCCTGCAAGACTCACGGCAAGGTTTGCTTGGCTTAGCAAAAGCCTTCCACACACACTCGTTCCTCTCCGTGTAGGTGCGTTCTTTTAGGCCAAAAATATGAATGCTATCTGCCAGCATCTTCCCAAATCCCCTAATCCATGCCTTTAGTAACCTACAAGAGACACAGCAAGGGAAAGAGGGAGAGAGAGATCAGACTCTCGGAACGACAAAGCACGAGGAGGAAAGCCAAGAGAGAGAGAGAGGAGGCTGAACAGCAGGAGGGAAAAGGTGCAGCGATGGAAATGAAGTCGAAGAGGTTGGAGTTTGGGGGGGGAAGCGCAAACAACTCGGAAAAGTGTCGTACTCGTTCGCTAAGCTCACTAATTCAATCTCCACCATGCAGTTGAGTGACTGAAGCCTCCGCCCTCGTCCTTCCACAACTCAGCTCCCTTGCGCTAATCCCTTGGTCCATATCCACCGCAAGCAGAGCGAGCGAGGGAACGTCATGACGGAGACAGAGAGAGAGAGAGAGTGGGGGAGGAGATAGTAGAAGTGCGGTAAAGAGGACACCGGGGAAGTAGGAAGAGAGACAACTGAAACTGTGCTGCGTTTGTACCGACTGCTCGGTAGCATCAGTCCTGACAAATTCCTCTTTAATTAAAAGTCTAAATCCTTCACACTTTAAAGCCCTTTTTATAATTAACACTCTGATCTCCCCCCCACCGCACCACCCACCGCACCCCACCACCACCACCACCACCACCACCTAAAAAAACAATTAAAACTTTTGCGATTTTACTTCAAAACCCATTAATTAAAAAACGCAAACGAACAATAGCACGATATTGAGGCAGACCCCCTCTTTGCTCATTAGCTCATGGATAATTGATCCAAACCGGAATGTTTACCACAGGGACAGCAAAGAATAAAACGCTCTCATCTCACCCGTTTAATTGCATTCCCCACTTTTTCAGGATTGTGGACAAAAGAGAGTGTTTTTTTGATTGCTCAGATCACAGCAAAGAGAATTTTCTTAAATCCTCCAAGTTCCGTACTTTTCGGCCAGGTTCCAGCTTCCCGGAATGGCGAACGACACCCGTCACACTCAGGCTATTTAAAACTAGGCTCTTCACTTCCTCACCACGACCCCAGTAAGTTAGCAGCATGGCTGGAGGAGAGTAGCGGCCTGTTCCGAGGTACCCGTCTACAGTATACGTGCAGGTGCAGGCTAATGTGATGTCTTCAGGACTTGGTCTACAGACTTGCAGCTCTCGGCGTTCTGGCAATGTTTCCGTGTGTTAAGAGGTCACATAGGGGGCCGGCCAGGCTTCAGGGGTCTTTGAGGGAAATCAATCATCATGCCACACTACACACACTGCTTCTTATACACCCTTCTGCAGCGGCAGGAGGCCAACAACAGTGGAAGTAAAGGTGGGCACGCTGGCGCTGTCTGAAGTACAATATAAAGACCTGTAAACCTGTTTCTGGAGAAGTTGGGACAGTTTGTAAAGTGCGGTAACAATCCAAGAATCCATGGCTAGTTAAATGTTAATAGTTAATTGGATATTCAATATTCCATTGTGGATTGCTGAAATTCTATCCTGGAACACTTTGAAACATTACACAGTAAGCAGGTAAACTGGTAACAGGTGAGAGATCATGGCTGGGCATACAGGAGCTCCACCAAAGCACAGACGGCTCATGGTTCATCACTTTCTGCTGAACTTTTGTCGAAAAGAACATTTCTCAATTCAAGACTGCACAGAATTCCGGTCTTTCACATCTACCCTATATAATAGCACACAAAGATTCTGGGAAAATCTGTGAAATCTTAGTCCTTGGAGAGCAAGGCTGGAAGCCACTGCTGAATGTGCGAGACCTTCAAGCCCTCAGATGGCACTGCAGGAGAAGCCGTCATGCTACAGCGTTAAATACAGCCACATGGGCTCGAAAGTACTTCGGAAAACCGTCCTCAGGAAAACAGTCGGCTGCTGCATCAAGAAATGCAGTTTGGAACTCTGTTGCGTGGGGAAAGTAGAATTTCGATACTATACAGACACACCGCCGAGTTCTGGGGACCCGAGCTCATCTTGGATGATTTGGCCTGAAAGACAGCGGAAATGTGTGCTGTGGTGAGATGAGTCCACGTTTCCGTTTGTTTGGGAAAAACGGACTTTCCCGTGCCAAAGACGAAAGAGGTCATTTATATGGTGTGTGGGGAATCAGTGCCCACGGCATGGGTTACCTGCACACCTGATGCAGAGGTGTATATTGGGACTTTAGAAAGACATATGCCGCCATCAAGATGACTACTTTTCCTGGTAAGTCCATGGTTATTTTAAGTCGTCAACCAAGCAAGAATAGGAAAGAATTCCGCTTATGGAAAGAAGTTATTAAGAAGTATAACTGAAGGAAAGATGATGTAACAGTGGAAAACGTGTTTTAGGTGTCAAAATACACTTAAGTTGGTCAGTTAAAACCCTGGGAATCTTTTCTTTCTACTTCTTTCAGGTAAATAAATAAGGAAAGTTGGGACATCATCCCGAAACCTTTGGTATGACCCCTCTCCTACCTCGGAAGACTGTGAGGGAGTAGAGGGAAGGTGGCTACCCGAGAAACAGAACAGATAATCTGTTTCAGCTTCCTCCAATCTGATGTGGATAATTGATGCGCTAAGCCCATCACGACGTTCTCCGGAGACTATGCCCCTAATTCTCCTGTGTAGCTGATCGCAGGGCCTTCTCCTGCATGTCCTCCTCTCTGAAACCGGAAAGCGACTTCCTGGGTAACATCAGTCATGCATCCCTGGCTCGAAGCTGCCTCGCAGGTGTTTGGAACAGCTTCTCATGTCTCTTCTGGTATTGCGATCGCCAGCAGGATGGCATCACGGAAATCAGTTTCTGGGTCATGTAGGAGAACTGGATCTGAAGGAAGAAGTATGGCTTAGAGTATTTGCACGCCCCCCTACACCACTGCCCCAAATTTCACACCTGCGGTTTTGTGCAGTTCGGATAAGTGCGTCCCAAAGTCCGGCGTATTTGTCCAGGAAACAACCCTTACAGTGTGCAGTTTTATTTCTGATGCTTTCTTTTTTTTTAAGTCTTTATTAATGTTTTTAATGTTTTTAATGTTTTGGGATAATAAAAATAGCTTCCCGGGACCGCTTTGTGTGACCACGAACACGTGGGGTCTCATGTGAGGCACTAGACCTGCGGTAAAAGGAACTAATTGTGAATAAGCCTCCTTCTTCGCTGATGCTACATTGGTGTCAGAAGTGGGATAGTGCCCTCCCCTCTCATCAGACTACCACAAATGCAACATGCCAGGGAATACCGACTGTGTGGGGGGAGCAGAGCAGCAAGTACACGCAGCGAAGACCGTGGGGGAAGCAGCACAGTGTCCGACATCCTTAGATCCTGCATACAAGAGAAGGTTAAGTAGACAGTCATACCTGTCATTCTCAGGTGCAGCGTAGCTATTGGAACACGACCATAGCATCCAGATCAGGTAACTTTCAAAGCCTGTTTCCTGGTGGATCAGCTGCACGGGAATTCCGTTCATACAGTAGTTCGGATAGAGAACCTGAAAAAAACAGACAAAATCCCGTTGGCCATCTTCAAGTGTAAGGTACGTATCAGGCAACGTGGATACCAAACGTTCCATGTGGGCGGAGCATCCCAGGAACTCCAAAAAGGACATGTTCACATGTTTATGTGTGTATTCCCGCCTTGTTTTTCTGGCCACACCCCTTTATGTGTATGACTTGCTAGTAAAAGAAACACCTCCCTCAAGAACAAGGGCTGATTCCATATCACCTCATGGAATGTTAATGCAGTGTTTCCTTTCCTCTTCCCACCCCGTTCCTTCCCTTCAGTCTCACCTCAGGTCGCGGGAACTTTTAGGCGCTTTAGCGAAGAACACGGGTGGCATAAAACGGGGAACGAGTGAGGGCCATTTGGCTGCAACGTGGTAATGAAACATTGATGCTGGGAGATGTTACCTGTCGAGAGCTCCGGGTGTTGTGTTATTATGATTTTAATAATTCTACCATCCAGCACAGACTCAGGTAACTCGAACACGGAAATCTGGACTTCCTCTTCTTCTCTGTGCTTTTCTCCTCTCTCGCTCCTTTATTCCCCCCTTCCCAATGCACTTAAATGACTCACATCATCTCACGCTCATCAATATTCATTCCCCTCCCTCCATTATGTTCTGCCTGTGCACTGGCCACTCTCATTTCTCCATCTTTCTCAATCTGTTGGGCTCTTTCCTCTCGCCCTCTCGCTCTCCTCCTCCCTTCCTTGGTCTCCAGACGTATCGTCTTGCCCTAATGAACCAGGGTTCACCACTCCGGCCTCCTTCTCTCATTAGGAACAAACACACCGTGTGCTCTGATTTATCACTACATTAGAGAAGGTAATCTGCACCTCAGTGGAGGAACAATCAGGTGCTATTTAAATAGTTCAGCTCCAAGAGTTGGTTGATAATGTGCCATTTTTGGGCCACCGTTGTGGAGCTGAGTTGGGCAGTGCAAAGATATTTTGCATTATGGTGATAAACCGGATCAGAACATGCTTTTCTGAGCGTCGGGTGGACACTGTCGGTACCTGAGGAACACAAAATGCGAGTTTCATTACAAAGAGCTCTTGATCAGACCTGTTTGGTTGAATGGTGCACAGCAGAGGAAGGCGAATGGTTTGGCTGGACCGCACACAGTACAAACACGCTCGGTGGGATTGAAATGCTCCAAGCATGCAGCCCCTGTCTGTCTATGGACAACAGCCAATGAAGCTGCTTCATCTCACTTCACACTACTGAAAAGCACTGATTAGTATGTTTTAGTCTGGGCATACTTTGTCTTTTGTTTCCTGTAAATATTCTTGTCCAAATAAAGTGGGGACTGGATCATGTTCACCACTGTGTTACATCATCTGTACTGCAACAGCTCCTAATGCATCGTTTGGAGACTGAGGATACGGCTGTGAGGTCCTCAGCTGTGTAGGTGTGCGGGGCTTCTGTTGTTGTATTTGAGTTTAATAAGACACGTGTGTTCAATAGGAGACAGTTCTGGACTGCAGGCAGGTCAGTCTAGCAGTCAGCAGTTGTTGATTATTGCAATCTAATCTACTACACTCTAATTTAATCTACTGTAATCTAATCCACTGTACCTTAATCTAATCTAATCTACTACACTCTAATTTAATCTACTGTAATCTAATCTACTGTACCTTAATCTAATCTACTACACTCCAATTTAATCTACTGTAATCTAATCCACTGTACCTTAATCTAATCTACTACACTCTAATTTAATCTACTGTAATCTAATCTACTGTACCTTAATCTAATCTAATCTACTACACTCCAATTTAATCTACTGTAATCTAATCCACTGTACCTTAATCTAATCTACTACACTCTAATCTACTGTAATCTAATCTACTGTACCTTAATCTAATCTACTACACTCTAATTTAATCTACTGTTTTCTAATCTACTGTACCTTAATCTAATCTAATCTACTACACTCCAATTTAATCTACTGTAATCTAATCCACTGTACCTTAATCTAATCTACTACACTCTAATTTAATCTACTGTAATCTAATCTACTGTACCTTAATCTAATATAATCTACTACACTCTAATTTAATCTACTGTAATCTAATCTACTGTACCTTAATCTAATCTAATCTACCACACTTATCCAATTTAATCTACTGTAATCTAATCCACTGTACCTTAATCTAATCTAATCTACTACACTCTAATTTAATCTACTGTAATCTAATCTACTGTACCTTGACATAATCTAATCTACTACACTCTAATTTAATCTAATCTGATCAAATCTAATCTAATCTACTACACTCTAATTTAATCTACTGTAATCTAATCTACTGTGCCCTTAATCTAATCTAATCTACTCTACTACACTCCAATTTAATCTACTGTAATCTAATCTACTGTACCTTTAATCTAATCTAATACACTCCAATTTAATCTACTGTAATCTAATCTACTGTACCTTGACATAATCTAATCTACTACACTCTAATTTAATCTACTGTAATCTAATCCACTGTACCTTAATCTAATCTAATCTACCACACTCTAATTTAATCTACTGTAATCTAATCTACTGTGCCTTTAATCTAATCTGATCTAATCTATTCTACTACACTCTAATTTAATCTAATCTGATCAAATCTAATCTACTACACTCTAATTTAATCTACTGTAATCTAATCTACTGTGCCTTTAATCTAATCTAATCTAATCTACTCTACTACACTCCAATTTAATCTACTGTAATCTAATCTACTGTACCTTTAATCTAATCTAATCTACTACACTCCAATTTAATCTACTGTAATCTAATCTACTGTACCTTGACATAATCTAATCTACCACACTCTAATTTAATCTACTGTAATCTACTCTACTGTACTTTAATAGAATCTAATCTACTCTGATCTGATCTCATTTACTCTCCCCTAATCTTAAATAATCTACTCTAATCAAATATGCACTAATTAAATCTATTACAATCTAATCTATTCTATCTAATGGAATCCACACTTATCTAATCTAATTCAGCATACTCTAATCTCTTTTAATCTTTATTTAATCTAAATTTAATCTTGTGTAATCAACTTTAATCTAATCTAACTGAATGTAATCTACTCTGATACAGTCTACTCTAATCTACTTTACTCTAATCTAATCTATTTTTTTCTAATCTACATTAATCTACTCATTTAATCTATTGTAATCTACTCTACTCTAATGTACAGCAATCTAACCAGCTGTACCTTAATCTAATCTACTCTAATTAATCTACTCTAATCTTAAATAGTCTACTCTAATCAAATATGTGCTAATTAAATCTATTATAATCTAATCTATTCTAACCTAATCTAATGGAATCCACACTAATCTAATTTGGCATACTCTAACCTATTTTAATCTTTATTTAATCTAAATGTAATCTACTGTAATCAACTTTAATCTAATCTAATCTAAATGAATGTAATCTACTCTAATAAAGTCTGATCTACTTTAATCTAATTTATTTTTTCTAATCTACTGTAATCTAATCTACTGTAATCTACTCTACTGTACTCTCATTTAATCTATTTACTGTACTCTAATCTACTGTACTCTAATTTACTGTACTACAACAGAACCTAATCTAATCTACCGTACTTTAATCTAATACTACAGTATATAACATTATTAATAATCCATACAGCTGAGATCAGGATGATGAGATGACAGAGGACTGACCTCATTAGACGTGGTTAATCAGACTTTTACTCATTTTAACTCCCCCACTAAGAGAGGACGCTGCTGGTCTAACTCAGACTCCAGAGGAGTCGGGCCAGCTGTGTGTCCAGGTTGTTTTGTCGGTGTGAGCGTGTAGAACCGGGGCGCTCTGTGTGCTCTCTATCACTTTATTAAATATGTATGAACTCGTTCAGAACAGAATCCAGATCGATAAGCACTTATGACTCGTTTAATCAGGGTAACAGTAAGACGCCACTGCTGTGTGACCCGCATTCCTACATGTTCAGACCTACATGTCCTCTACATGCACAACAAATGCAGCAACAGCGCTGAGAGATCATGGTGTTCATGGGAAAGAGTGAAAGGTGAAACGACAGATGTAGAGTCCGTCTCCTTCACGTCGGCCTGGAAGAGCTAGGAGGGAGTCTTTACAGGAGCTGAGGAAGCTGAACGTGTGTCATGCTCTGAAAGTTCTTCGTTTCGATGGAAGTGGTTCAAACTTCTGTTTGATTCAAACGTTAATGAGTGAGGGATATAAGAGGAGGTAGGAGGGAAGGAGGGAGCTTAATCCACTTGGATGAGGATGTGAACAGCCAAGGAACTAAGTGATACAAACAGTGATACTAAGTGATACAAACAGGAATTTCCTAAACCGGAGAAAACAGAACTGTTAACGACCACCTGGAACAAGATCTGGTAGACCACCAAAACCTTCCCCACCAGATAAACAACACTTCCAACTTCCGAACTAATGCCCAGGTGTCCATCCGAATTAACCTTTTAATGCTAGAAACATCCGGCTACCCCACCAAATTCCAAACTATCCCACCTGTAGTTTAGCGTGAGGCTGAAGTCGGCATCCTGCTCAGCAGCTTCTAGTTCTATTTTCCATGTTTACTTAGGACCCTGAAAACGGGCGGGAATATGGAGATTGCTCAGGAAAAGGTTCTGCTCTACTCTATGTACTGTAATCCAACCTACCGTACCTTAATCTAATCTAATGTTATAATCTACTCTGATCTAATCTCATTTACTCTAATCAAAAATAATCTACTCTAATCTAATATGTGCTAATTATATCTATTCTAATCTAATCTAATCTATTTTAATCTAATGTTATAATCTACTCTGATCTAATCTCATTTACTCTACGCTAATCTAAAAGTAATCTACTCTAATCAAATGTGCTAATCTAATCTATTTTAATCTAATCTAATTTAGCATACTCTAATCTATTTAAATCTTTATTTAATCTAAATTTAATGTACTGTAATTGATCTAATCTAACCGAATGCAATCTACTCAATATAGTCTAATCTATTTTAATCGAATCTAAATTATTTTTTTCTAATCTATATTAATCTACACTAATCTAATCTACTGTAATCTAATCTACTACTAGCTGGAACTGATGAGTCGACTCCACTTAATTACGGCCTATTTATTAACTTCCATTACTGCTGACCAGCATACCAGCACCCACACCACAACATATACTGGTTTTACTGGTGACCAGCATATTAACTTCCATTACTGCTGACCAGCATACCAGCACCCACACCACAACATATACTGGTTTTACTGGTGACCAGTATATTAACTTCCATTACTGCTGACCAGCGTACCAGCACCCACAACATATACTGGTTTTACTGGTGACCAGTATATTAACTTCCATTACTGCTGACCAGCATACCAGCACCCACAACACAACATATACTGGTTTTACTGGT
>JAVGWN010002349.1:0-11232 GCA_034552555.1 Semaprochilodus insignis
AAATAAACACCACTCACCACCGCCCTCTAAAGGAGTCATTACCAACCTTCAAATAAACACACAACACCTCCACCCTCTGGGTAATTAGATTTATTGTCAAGCTATGGTTTTAAACCGGTCCTGTTTGTAGCAGTTAATTATGTTGATTATTATAATTATTATTTTATCTTTTTACCTGTTGTCTTAACTTTTCTTATTTAAGTGAATTATGAATTATGTACGAGAAGCATCTTGTTCTTAACTCTGTTCTGTTTCTTTTTTTTTAATTTATGTATTTTATAATCCAAATATTGGTCAGTTGTATCAGTAGCATGGCTGGGTTTAATATTCAGTAATTTACATTATCATCGTTTCGAATGCTTTGCATCGTCCTGCGGAGAGCAGGGGTCAGTTATGCATGTGTTTTTTTAATTGTAACACGAATAACTGTAGCGATACGTGTGGTGTTAGGTACTGTACAGGCTTAGGTACTTGAGTGAATGTTTAATGTACGTACAGGTTCAGTGCTGAACGGAGATCCGAATGCATCGAGACGGAAATACATTCAGTTTTCAGCACTTTCAGGAAAACTGAACTGGGGCTGGGGATGACCACTAATGACCACCAAAATGAATTATTGTATTTCTGTAATGTGAGACATTCGGAGAGTGTGCTCTCAACTATAAGGCCGAGTTTTAATAGAGTTTAAAGGGGGCGTTGAGGTTTTTCTTTTTCTACATAATTAAACAGCTGAGATGTAAACATTGATGCTTAGAGTGGTTCTGCTGAGTCAGAGCTGTCCACAGTGGTGGTGAAGGTAACCAGACGTCCAGCTCTAAAAGCTCCCTCACAGGAAGTTACTACAGGAAATGCTCATGGATACCTCTGTGTCATGGTAGTTTATGATGACTGACCTAAAACGATTCTTATTATTCTTAATATTCAGATTTTCAGTTGTTCCACTGTTATCAACTTTATAAACACAGAAGACACGTGTAGCTTAAAGCTCCAAAATGAAGTTCTAATAAAATTAGAATTCCAAATTGAAGTTTTGATAGTAAATAAAATGCCTAGACATGGAGAACCCTGGTTCCCATCACCACCACTGTCAAGAACATCTGAACCATCTCACACCAAACCCGCTCTCAGTCACTCTGTTTACACCTCACACACACAGTTATGGAGGAATTTTGAATAATTGGAGGAATTATCCTTTAATTGGCGCCCCTGAAAACAAGGTCGAAGATGGACAATGGAAAGAGAGCGAGACTATTTTGTAGTCTGTGTGGAACATTACACTCCAGATGATGGACTGATAAAGGGATTTTCTCAGCGGAGAGAATTGAGTCCACTATCTACATCTGATAACTGAATATAAACACATGTTGCTAGAAAAGAAACACTTTATTTTCAGTGTATGTAGTTTTTATTGTAATTTTGTAACTAATCGGTACTGTTATACCCTGAAGAAAACAATCTACAGTAATAAAGAAAAAAGTTAATTGATCTCTGGAATTCGGTTGACTGTTTTGTTACCTGATATCCAAAGATAATTAATAAACAATATCCAAGTTATAATTTACATTCAGAATGTTCTAAATAAAACTTAACACCCAAAATGAAGTTCTAATAAGTTTATATCCAGAATGAAGTTCTAATGAAATTAACATTCAGAATGAAGTTCTAATAAAATTAACATTCAGAATGAAGTTCCAATAAAATTAACATTCAGAATGGAGTTCTAATAAGTTTATATCCAGAATGAAGTTCCAATAAAATTAACATTCAGAATTAAGTTCTAGTAAGTTTATATCCAGAATGAAGTTCTAATTAAATTAACATTCAGAATGAAGTTCCAATAAAATTAACATTCAGAATGAAGTTCTAATAAGTTTATATCCAGAATGAAGTTCTAATTAAATTAACATTCAGAATGGAGTTCTAATAAGTTTATATCCAGAATGAAGTTCCAATAAAATTAACATTCAGAATGGAGTTCTAATAAGTTTATATCCAGAATGAAGTTCTAATTAAATTAACATCTTGTCAGGTTCAAAGAACTAGGCTTGATGCTAGCAGAGCCAAAGTACCAAGAGCCTTTAATAAACACACCAGAAGCAACACAGCAACAAAGAACGGTACAGCAAAGCACGAGGGTAATACCAGGTCACAGACGAGAGGGGAGAGCAAGAGAGGGAGGAAGGCAGACAAAACCAAGCGTGAGAGCAGAGCCGTAAACCAGGAGATCAAAAGCTGGGTCGGAAACCGGAGGTCAGATCAGAAGAGCAGACAAGCCAAAGGGACGAAGCGAGAGAGAGAAAGTCGAGAAATCAAAACAGGGTCAAAAAGCCAAGTAGTCAGAAGATCTAGATAAAACGCTCGGCATGACAACAAGGAGTTGGCAAAACTTCGCCAAGAGTACGTATGTGTGTACGGTTTATAAATAGTGCTTGCAGCTGACAGCAATCAGTAGTCCGGCGAGCTAGAACGGAGATTGGCGGGGCGCGAGCATGTGGGTGTGACATCATCGGGCTGTGCACTCTGGGAACTGGAGTCCGGAGGAACAGCGGAGCCAGGTGGACCCACAGGCATGACACATCTGTAACGACGTTCTAATAAAATCAACATCCAGAATAAAGTTCTAATCAAAATTTACATTCAGAATGAAGTTCTTATAACGTTCAGATCTAGAATGAAGTTCTAATAAAAATTAATAACCAGAAAGAGGTTTTAACAAAATTAATATCTAGAAAAAAAGTTCTAATAAAAATTTACATCTAGAATCGAGTTCTTATCAAATTAGGGTCCAAAATGAAGTTTTACTAAAATTAACAAAATGATTACCTGTAATGTTTGTATTATACAGATATTATAATAAGTTTCTTTGGGGGACTATTTTACCTCACAGCGCCCTGCAGCATGTATCCCTCCACCATGAATGGAGTTTAAGGCCGGAACTATCATTAACAGCGTCTCAGACATCAGGCAGCGTATTCAGAACCACCTCATGTAGGAACTTTCTGTGAGGGAGCTTTTAGAGGGGGACGTCTGGTTACCTTCACCACCACTGTGAACAGGTCTGATGGAGCGTTTCACACCAAACCCACTCTGAAGGGTTCTTTTTCCATCCTAAACGTTTTGAAACGTTTGTTTATTTGGAATTGGTGTCGTTTTCCTTCAATGCTCATTGATGATGATGAGTGCGGTGTTCCGTATGAAGTACAGGTGTGTGTAATACAGCATCTTCAGGTGTTAATCCTCCAGGCTGCCCTCGGTTATTTCAGAACGAATCCTCTGCATTAAGCTGCATGTGTGGCGTTATGTTTATATATATATATATGTGTGTGTGTGTGTGTGTGTGTGTGTGTGTTGGGGGAGGGTGTTTTGATTGTACGTGTTTTCCTGAACAGGATTACAGCAGATTCCTTCAGCCGTTCTGGTTCTGTCACTGTTCATTATTACATAATGGTGGAGAAACATACAGCTGTGTTACATAAATATGGTCTAAAATAGTGCTTTGAAAAGACAACAGATTAAATGCCACGAGAAATTCATCATGTCACGAGTCCGTGTGCTATCAGATTAACACCAAAGCTGAATCCATTTGATGATTGATAGGAATTCTCCTCCCCCCTGTATCTACACTCAGTGTCCATCTTATCAGCTCCACTGACCATATAGGACACTCTGTAGTTGTACAGTTCCAGACTGTAGTCCATCTGTTTCTCTGTATACTGTATTACCCTGTTCTTCAATGTTCAGGACCCCCACAGGACCACCACAGGACGTCGCCTACAGAACACTGCTGGCTCGATAGCTTTGGTTGGTGGACGATTCTCAGTCCAGCAGTGACACTGAGGTGTCCAGCAGCACTGCTGTGTCTGATCCGCTCACACCAGCACCACCACGCCAGTGTCACTGCAGTGCAGAGAATGATCCACCACCCCCATAATACCTGCTCTGTGGTGGTCCTGTGGGGGTCCTGACCATTGAAGAACAGGGTAATACAGTATACAGAGAAACAGATGGACTACAGTCTGGAACTGTACAACTACAGAGTGTCCTATATGGACTGCTGTGGGAAGCTGTGCAGGGCCTGCAGTAATATCCGTGTCCGCCAGGGGTCACTGCAGCTCAGCTTCAGTTGATCAGAGTGAAAGGCTGAACGCTGTCAGACCTACATGCTCCAGTTTAATCCGTCGTCAGCAGCAGTAATGCAGCATTAACGTGTTCCCGGCTACTATATATATATATATTAGATTTGGCCTTAGGACACACACATACACACACACACACACATACACACACACACACACACGCATATAAATATATATATGGTCTTATATATATTCATTATTGACCGTTTACAGTTTAATTACAGCCTTAGTTCTAATAGGAGTTCACTTGTGTAACTCAGTTATGGCACTGCTGGGTAAATGGGCTGGTTTGTTGCCAGATGCAGCCACAGCTGGGGCAGATAGAGGCTTTCCTGAGGGAGGGAGAGAGGGAGGAAGAGAGGAGAGGGGAGGGGAGGAGATGGGAGGGAGGGACTCCCTGTCTGTTTGGCTGCCTGCTCTGCCCTGGGAGAGACGTTTTGTCCATCCTGCTGGTGAGCGAACAGTGCCTAAAGAGAGAGAGAGAGAGAGAGAAGGAGGGAGCATCGTTCTTCCGGCGCGCTGTCAACCTGTTGCCTTCCGGAGAACAGACGACGATGGAGGGAATCTGGCGTCCTGGAGGCGTCTGAATGCGCGTTTCGAGGGAGAACCATCGACCAACACGTTCACGGAGCTGCCGGAATCGACTGCGTAAAAGCCGTGCCAAACGAGGCGCAGCGGTGTTTGAGGATTACTGTTGAGGAGGTGGAGGGGAGAAGGGGGGGTGGTGGTTTTGGAGGCTCCGCCCTCCCACCTGTAAACTACCCCAGCTCGGGGTGGACATAGCTGCCTTCCAGGGGTTAAAGGGGGTCGGAGAGGGGGTCAGAAAGGGGGAGAAACGGGGCAGTAGAAGTGAAGGGAAGAAAAGAGTCTGCGCGCAAACGCTGGCGCTAGAGGCGCGTCACTGGGAGAGCGAGAGAGAGAGAGAGAGAGAGAGGGGTGAGTGACATGCAGGCAGCACTGCTGGGGCGATCATACTGGACATACATACGTAAACTCTAAGAGGAGGCAAAATAATGACCACCCTGGTGCCCACCTAGAGAGAGAGAGACCTATAGATACTATAGACAGGGGTCATTTTGCTCTTCTCCCTCGCTGGACCAACAGTTCAGAAATGACCACGGACCTGTAGACTGGCACTGCCCAGTGCACCCGCTACACCGTCACTGCCTGGGAGGGCTGCTTGCTGGGTGAAGACATGGCCGAGCCCTGGTCAGTGGGACCCACCAGGACAGCCCTAAGCGCCAGCTGAACTGACCATGGAGTGTAAAGCTGTGGTCACCAAGCCGTGATGACCAACCTGGTGTCCAGCGAGGTGTCCAGAGGTCCAGCCAGGATGGACGTGGTCATCCCTTACTCCCCGGACGTGCCGTGTGACAGCAATGGTCAGCGCATGTGGTGGGCTTTCCTGGCCTCCTCCATGGTCACTTTCTTCGGCGGGCTCTTCATCATCCTCCTGTGGAGGACCCTCAAGTACCTGTGGACCGTCTGCTGCCACTGCAGCGTCAAAAAGAAGGTGGGTCAGCTTTCCATTCTCCTCAGTGAGTGACCATGGGTCATATCTGGTACAGCTGTGAAAGCAAGGCTTTGTGTCAAAGGGCAATTCCACCAGAATTCAGAACTTACGCCTCTTCCCTCACAGAAAGTTCCTACATGAGGTGGTTCTGAATACGCTGCCTGATGTCTGAGACGCTGTTTATGATAGTTCTGGCCTTAAACTCCATTTATGGTGGAGGGATACATGCTGCAGGGCGCTGTGAGGTAAAATAGTCCCCCAAAGAAACTTAGTATTTCCAGGTTTTCCAGATTTTCCATCATCAACATTCCATATACACTCAGAAGACACGTGTAGGTTCACTGGTGGGTTAGATAGTATATAAAGGGTCTATATGTGTGTTCTAGAGATGGAGAACTCTGGTTCCCATCACCACCACTGTACAGAACATCTGAACCACCTCACACCAAACCCGCTCACAATCACTCTGTTTACACCTCACACCAAACCCGCTCTCAATCACTCTGTTTACACCTCACACCAAACCCGCTCTCAATCATTCTGTTTACACCTCACACCAAACCCACTCTCGATCACTCTGTTTACACCTCACACCAAACTCGCTCTCAATCACTCAAGAAAGCTTTCCCTCAATGCTGCAGTCACAAATCTGAATTCTGAAAGGGGAACTCTACCAACTTCTCAAAATTGCTTTAGTGGTTGACACAGTAAATGGTTTAGATGTTCTTTACAGTGGTGGTGATGGGAACCAGGGTTCTCCATCTCTAGAACACACATATAGACCCTTTATATACTATCTAAACCACCAGTGAACCTACACGTGTCTTCTGAGAGTATATGGAATATTCATGATGGAAAATCTGGAAATAATAATAAGTTTCTTTGGGGGACTATTTGTTGCCTCACAGCGCCCTGCAGCATGTATCCCTCCACCATGAATGGAGTTTAAGGCCAGAACTATCATAAACAGCGTCTCAGACATCAGGCAGCGTATTCAGAACCACCTCATGTAGGAACTTTCTGTGAGGGAGCTTTTAGAGGGGGACGTCTGGTTACCTTCACCACCACTGTGTACAGCTCTGATGGAGCGTTTCACTCCAAACAGCTCTGAGCGACTATGAATTATAATTGTTCAGGAATTTTAAAGGTTGTTGGGGTTCCCCTTTAACTCGTCACTGAATGGCGTTAGTTGTTTTTCAGCCTCCTGGTTTGTGGTTGCCTGCTTTGGTGTGGACGGTGTTATCACTCTTGGTATTAGCTGGTCTGGTTTGAAGCTATGAGGAACAGCTAACAGTACAGATGCACCACTGCAGCATCAGCACAGTGATTTTACAGTGTTCAGAGTGTTAGTGTTTGTGTGTGTGTGTGTATGTGGACTCGTATAGGCAGCTGCTCACGTTCAGCTTCATCACTGCAGCATGTAGAGAAGCTGAGAGGTCTGGAGGATGAATACTCTGAGGCTGACTGTTCTGAGCACTACAGATTTATCACTGCTGGACAGATGTTCAGGAGACGAGCCCGTTTACAGACCCCTAAACCCTTCAGTGTCTGCCTGCTTCCGTTCAGATGTTACTCCAGTTCAGATTCAGCACCGTGGCATCACATCAGGGGCTCCAGGTTGGGTGAATGGACTGTTAAGCTGAAACGTCCCTCATGTCTTCTTTATTTCCTGACTTTGGGCTTTACATGGAGATATGGAGATGGATGGATGGATGGATGGAAGGACAAACAGATGAATATAGAGGTGGATAGATAGATTGATTGATGGACGGATAAATGGGTGGATGGTTGTATGAATGGATAGTCAGGTAGATATATAGATGGCTGGATAAGCAGAGAGATGAATGGAGAGATGGATGGATGGATAAATAGATGGATGGCTATAATGGGTAGGTAGATAGATGGATTGACTGATAGACGGATACAGGTATAAATGGTTATATGAATGAATAGATGGATGAATGGATAAATAGATGAATAATAGTTGGATGGATGGATGGATGAACAGATGGATGGACGGACGGATGGATTGTTGAGCAGGAATATCCCTTTTTCTTCCTCTGCTGGACAGGCTTGACTTTGGCCTGGATGGATGGATGGATGGATAGATGGACAAACGTATATGTGCATAGTAGGATGGATGCTTGAATGGACGAGTGGATGGATTGTTTAATAGGAATGTTGGATATTTATTTGTTTATTTATTTATTTACGTTGAGTTGAGTTTGGTTTTGGGTGGAGAGATGAATGTATGGCTAAAAAAGGTGGATGGATGGATGATGGATAAACAGATGGATGAATACACGGACTGTTAATGATTGGCTAAAAGGAGTGACTGCATTTGGGCGTGCCAAAGACCATAGTGTGAAGGAAGTAGCTGAATCTGCAGGTGTATGGAAGCGTACGGTCATACGGGTCTACCAGCAGTGGATAAAATCCCAGTCTACAGGGAATTCTCCTCGGAATTGGGCCAGGGAAGGCGTCCACCACGTCTGGACCAACTGACCAATTCTTTGATGTAAGAGTGTCTGAACATTGATGTGGCTACATCCAGAAACTGGTCCAGTCCATGCCCAATCCAGTCCCAGCTGTTATTGGTGCTGGTGGAGGTGTTACACACTGGTACGTTTCAGTCACAGGGGACTGAGCTTATATTTGCCGTATTGCCCACTGCTGCTTTATGTGTGCGGTATAATTACCATTATCACCGTAATCTACCATCCCCACTCGAGATGACGATGGTGATGATGAATCAGGTTTGGGTTTAGAGCAGGAAGCGCTGTGAAGAGTGCAGACTCCAAGGCCAGGAAATCCAACACCTCCCTATCCTAATCAAACACACCTGATCTGGGTAATTAAGCTCTTCTGATCGTTACAGTCAGGTGTGTTAGACAGGTGCTGTAACTAAACTCTGGGGGTGGGCGGAGCTTTAGGACACCTCAGGTGCATGGGCTGCATTCGAAATGGCCTACTACATACTACTCGCATACTTGACCTACCTAAAAGTAGTATGTGACCAAACTGAAGACTACTCCAGTCTACTCCAGTCAGAGGTTCTAGTGTACAGGGGGATCTATCTTCATGGTGTACTGGAGATACCCGGATGGTGTTCTACTCCAGTCAGATGTTCNTTCATGGTGTACTGGAGATACCCGGATGGTGTTCTACTCCAGTCAGAGGTTCTAGTGTACAGGGGGAGCTATCTTCATGGTATACTGCATCCCATCATGCACCGTGTCCTCACCAGCTCTCAGCCTGCTTCAGCTAGAGAACATGGTGGTGGGTAACACTGGGGAGCTAAACGCAGCCCACTCCGAGTGTAACTGTGGGTGTGGTGATTGTAGTGGGGTGTGTGTTCATCAGAATGAGCCTCAGAAAGTTAAAATATTCAGGTCTGAAGATTAATAAAAGATGAACTCGCTTTAGAGGATCAGTTTTAGAGTGAAATAGCCGAGGGGAGCTAACAGCTAGGCTAAACGTATTTCAGGTGAACTGAGCAGCGTTAGCAGCAGCTAGCTCTAAACAGTGGATACAGTAATAACAGCTCTGAGGTAAATGTGAGGTAACTGGTCATGTGACTGCATTAGTATGCTACATGAGCCGTGTTGGTAAATACAGCTATGCATACCGGCCAGCTCTCAACACCTGAACTCCCAGCCTCTCAGGATCCTCAGAACATGGTCTGACAGGCCTGTAATGAAGGCAACAGCTGTGCAGGGTGGATGGGGGTGGAGAGGTGTAGGGTGAACAGTGGTGTAGGGTGGTTGGGGGTGGAAAGTGATGGATGGTGGTGTAGGGTTGTCAGAGGTGGAGACTGGTAGAGGGTGGTGGATGGTGGTCAGCAGTGTAAGGTAAGCACTGGCGTAGGGTGGTTGGGAGTAGAGAGCAGTGGAGGGTGGTCAGGGCTGGGGGGGTGGAGGGTGTAGGGTGCTTGGAGGGTTACAGCTCTAATCTCTCTCTCTTTCCTGCTTTCTCTCACACTCTCACTCTCCCTCTTACTGTCACACTCTTTTTCTCTCTCTCTCTCTAGTACTCTCTCTTTCTCTGCTCTCTCTCATACTCTCACTCTCTCTCTTGTTCTCTCTCCATCTCTTTCTCTCTTTCTCTTTATCAATATCTTTCTCCTCTCACTTTCTTTCACTTCCTCTCATGTCTTGCCCTCTCTCTCCCCCCCTCTCTCTCTCTCTCTCTCTCTTTCTCTCTCTCTCTCTCTCTCTCTCTCTCTCTCTCACTCTCTCTCTCTCTCAGTCATGCACATGCTGAGAAAACAAGCACTCGTAAATCTCTGTGCCTTTTGGCAGGGCCATACGTGAAGACGGAGCTTGTTGCTAAGCAACAGGTAGCTGTTCATCATGGTGGGGGGGTGCTGAACAGGAAGGAGTGATCTCGGTGACAGATGCAGGCTGATAAACAGAGAGCAGTCTGCTGCCGCTTAGTCGTTAGCACACTTGTTGTTCTTGGGCCCTCTCTGCTGATAAACCCGCGTGGCTGGTTCTAATGAGTCCAGCTCTCCTGCAGTCAGCCGAGTTCCTTTGATTTATTCATTTATTCATTCGTTTATTCATTCGTTTATTCATTCTGGGGTCTCAGCATCACCAAAACAGAGCAACTTGAGTCTGAACCTGTCAGAATCTTCCTTAAATGTTCAGTACACAAACAAGACCAAAGCAAACGCCCCCCGCTGAGTCTCATCCTCTCATGGTTTGATTGTAGAAAGTGTTCCAGGTTTAAACTTCTCTCCTCCCATGCGCCCTTAATAGCCATTAATTCCCCTTCAGAGTTAACGGTATGATTTTATTACCTCTGTTTTAATACCCTTTCATGTCTGATGAAGTAGCTGTTATAAGACACTCTGTTTAATAATGTTTGTGTCCATTCTGTTCGGTTCACATTCTTAATTTTTAATGAATTTCAGCAGCATATTAGACAAAATCCCACTTTCCATCACTCTAAGTCTAATTCACTCATCCCCCCTTCATTTCTTACTTTCGTTATCCTGTAAATTAGTTGTAGTGTTTACTGTTGGCAACAACATAAACAACAATTAGACCATGTTAGGTCAGGCCTAGGCTCTAGTGTGTGTTCTCTCTCAGCTGCTCGTAGTGTTGGTTTTAGTTAACTCTCTAAAACTAAAGGCTGTTCACACTTACAGATTACAATCTAGTTAGATTTGGCATGCAGTAATCTGGGTGGTCTGAGGGTGGACCAGCAGTGACGAACAGCCAACTTGATTCAGCCAGTGGACCGATATATGGTCATCTGGGCATGCTCTCCTAAGCCTCAAGTTTGGTAGGACAGAAATCCCAAGAACTGATTAACTTATCTTAGAGGTAGAGCTGCAACAAACGATTATTTTGTTAGTCCAATAATCTATCGATTAATAAACCGAATAATCAATTATTCAGGTTATGAATCACTCAGTTATCTAATAACTCTTGTGTAGCTATCAGCTATTAAATTTAGCTTGAGGTGTAGATTGCACTTACTGAGTTACTGTACACCCACACGCTACTCACAGCACACTAACGCGTTACACTTACCGAGTTACCGTACACCGACACGCTACTTACAGCGCACTAACGC
>JAVGWN010002350.1:0-11231 GCA_034552555.1 Semaprochilodus insignis
ACCCACCACCCACATAATACCTGCTCTGTGTTGGTCCTGTGAGAGTCCTGACCATTAAAGAACAAGGGTAATGGTGGTTTTAATGTTTCTAAGGCATCTTTTATATATAAATATATATATATATACACGTTGATGTGGCTCAGCGATTAACACCGGTTAACACCACTACCCACCAGGGAGCTAGCACCCCATGTGGGAGACCGGGGTTCCAATCCCAGTCTACGTAGTAAATGCTGAGCTACACCAATAAGAGTCCTTGGGCAAGACTCCTAACACTGCGCTGGCCTACCTGTAATACGAATAACCTTGTAAGTCGCTCTGGATAAGAGCGTCAGCTAAATGTCTAAATGTAATCCAACAAGGCAGTGCCATTCAGTAAAGCTGACTAAACACAGATTTACATAAAACCAAAATAAAATATTTAAAAAATGTAAAAGTATAAATATCAGGACTTTTAACAGGTTACTCAGGATACGTAGAGTTAGTATCAGTGTAGGCCTGTATTCATGAGTGGTGTCAGTGCATCTCTAGATGTTTTCTTACACCCCTACTAGATTAATAACTTTCTACCTTTACATTATGGAGTACAAGTAAAATGTAGTTCCATAAATGGTTTGGCAGGCAGCCTAAGACATCTGCTTTGTTTTTTACGGAGCCACACACGCCGTGATGTCACCAAAACCGGTTTTAGCGTCTTCGCAGAGAGTTTCCAGAGTGACGGTCCGAAGCAGATTTGCTTTCTAGGGAAAGCATTTTCACATAAAAGCAGCGAGAGAGCAGACATAGCCAGGCACTTTTCCTTGGCTGGGTTTTAAAAAGGCATTTATTGGCCTGTATACGCTCGGCACACTGTGCTGTAAATCGCTGGCAGGATCAATGAGCTGCGAACACATGCTGCCACACAATGACACAGACGCTACATGCATATGCTATTTTGGAGCAGATCCTGGCTAAAGCTTTCCACGGTGAAAGGGATGGGCATTTATTGTTTCCCATCATCCTTTCATCTGCATCTGTCTGCTCCCAGATATAATATATACAGTTCTTTTCATCTATACATCCCCACCTTCTGTGGGATTTAGGGTTGGTACATCAGTGCGTGAAAAGAACAACTGACCCTTCACTAAGCCCCTTGTTTTTCTACAGCCTCTTACAGTCTCTGTGTGTCCATAACCTTGGACGTAACCTGCGAATGGCCGGATGGTTGGAGCACAGTTTAGATAGTGTATAGTATGTGTTGCATTGAGGTTTCTTTCTATACTTTGTAGATCGTTTCTCTGATCAATGACTTTAGGCAATCTCCTAGGTAAACTTGGCCTACTTGCCCCTTACACGAAACACAGTGAGTTAAAATCAATAACTTCATATCACAGTGTTTGTCTAATAGTCCATGCGTGCCTCAGAGCTGTGTACTGTCTCTGTTTTCTTTCTCTTCATACTAGTGATTTGTGATCTCACAATGAGTCTTTAAACATGCAAATGATAATACCATAATAGGCCTTATTACAGATAATAATGAGACCAGTTATTAGCATGAGGCAAATGGATCCGAATAGAATACTTATATACCGATCAATGACGTTTTAATGACGCTTTTACTTTTTCCTAGTTCCCGAATGTAGACTGAAACCAGAGCGGAACTTTTACTCCTTAGCTCCAGAGCTAGCTAACGTTAGACGCCAATTTTACAACAACGCAATAAAATCGCAGCCAGCGTGAAGCCAGGCGCTCTTTGTGAATGCAGCATGTCAGCTGGGATGTATTTAAGTCATATGGTGCTTTGTTGGTATGTCTGCTGGGATGTTAAGATGTTCATTGTTGAATAAATAATTGCAGTTTAGTGAAACCCAAGACAAAAATAAATTTCTAATGGTGAAAAAAGTGGCTAAATTAAAACCTCATGGAAAACCGTATTTGGTATTCGGCCTTCGGGCCAAGTGTTTCTTTTTGTTTGGTTTTGGCTTCAGGCAAATTTTTTTATTTTAGTGCATTCCTAATAGGAAGTAACAGAATGCAAAAAAATAGTGCAGGTTTTTGGGACTGTCAGTATCGGTTGGAAAGTCTTTTAATAACTAACTAAAATAATCTGATCGCATAGTCAGAAAATCTCAACAAAGGCTGTTTTGCTATTGAGAGTGTTATTATCCAGATTTCAAGTAAGTATGGAAATATAGATATGTCGGTGAAGTAATGTCTTAGTTAACCTGAAGTAATACATTAACAATGGTTAACTAATCCTAAGTAAACATGTAACAGCTACACGTTTACATGTCAAGTAAACATATAACAGTTGTTACATACTTACTTATCATTGTTAACCATTGTTAATGTATTACTTCATGTTAGCTAATGCATTACTACTGCGTTAATACATAATATAAAGTGTACTGATATGTCAGTAAAACTTCAAAGCTAATTGGAATATTGCTAGAATCTGTTTACTCTCATATCTGCAAAGACAGTAGTTACAAATCTCTCGCGTCCAGTGTACCATCTTTCCAACCACTTCCTTCTTTTTTATCTCCTAAACTCATTGAGTAATGTTGAGTAACTCATTGAGTAAGATTCTCCTGTGTTAAATGTGGTATATTGTCTATTGTATTGCATATTGTTTACTGTGTCTGTATTATATTGTAGGTTTATGGCGTATCGTGCTCCAGCAGAATTGAGTCATATCTTGTTGCACCAGATACAATTACCACCAACATGTCATGTGGCAATAAAGAATCAATCAACCAATCAATCAATCAATTAATCAGATGTTGTACATTCATATCATCGCTGTACAAAGAACAACAAATATCTCCAAAATGGCAGCTTTACAGGAGAGGGGAAAAACCTAGTTTAATTTGAATGTAAGTCAATGGACTTAGAGATTTTGGGCCATTTCTGTGGGTCCATTCATCATGAAATTTCCACACAGTGTAAACGGCAGCTGCTGTGTTCAAATGATGCATAAAAGTAAAAATGAAGATACATGTTTTTCACTGGACAGCAGTGATATACAGTATAGTAGAGATAGAACATGTTTGAACATGGTGGAAGACGTTCAAGCAAGTATGATAAACAGTAAATTTGTGGACAGAGAACTGCAAAAACATCAAACGTTAAAATCATTAAAAAAAGCTTTTTTAAGTTGTAGTGTTTGAAGCAGAACATGAACCTCAGTGCTCATATCTTCCATAATGAGTATTTAAAATACGGTCGGTATTCTATTAAGCGGACGTTAAGTAGACTAACTGCTCCCTCATGCTTTCCGAGCCCTAAGCGCTGATCTCTGGGGCCTGTCCTGATTTCTAATCTCTCCAGTGAGAGTCTGAAAGGGCTGCAAAACAGAAATACTCTCAGGCTCCCAGTGGCCCACAGTAGCCCTCTAATCTTCCAGGAACAATGCCCCGGTTCAGCCCGGGCGATGACAACCATGAGGAGAACAGCTGGAAATGACAGTGCAGCGAGGACTAATGTATTTTAATATAGTCATCAAGGCTGAATGGAAAGCTGCTGGGGGAGGAAGAGTGAGGAGGGAGCATGTGGGCAGGAATCTGACTGGGAATTCATTTTACCGCGTTTTCCTCGTTGCTTTCCATTTCATTTAATTATTATTTATTAAACCACAGTTAGTTCCGACCTCGCATTGTGATTGGCTGAGAGATGGTCTATAAGTGCCAGTATTACACAATAATGGCACTCTGACTGAAGCTCTGCACGTACTACTTCGCCTCATACACACATAACCCAGCAACATTGCCAGCCCATACAAGAGAATAACAAATAGCATTATAGTAGCGTTATAATTAGAGTATAAGTACAAGTAAAAAAAAACAACAAGTAAAAGACTGGCAAAATAAGTTTACTATATTTTTATTCTATTTTACAATATTGTAGTATTGTAGTTACTGAAAACTAAAATTAAACAAAACATAAATTCTGGAGATAGGTATATAGGTAAGCAGGTAGGTATATAGGTACGTAGGTAACGAAGTAGGGATGTAGGTCGGTAGGTAGGTAGGGAAGGGGGGAGGTAGGTAGGTATTTAGGTAGGTAGGGAGGTTGGGATGTAGGTTGTTATGTAGGTAGATAGATAGGTAAGTATTTAGGTAGGTAGGTAGGTAGGTAGAAAGGTATTTAGATAATTAGGCAGGTAAGTAGGTAGGGAAGGAGGGAGGTGGGTAGGTAAATATTTAGGTAGGTAGATATTTAGGTAATTAGGTAGGTAGGTATTTAGGGAGGTAGGTAGGGAAGTTGGGATATAGGTATGTATGTAGGTACACATGAAGCAAAGTAGGGAGGTAGGTTGGTAGGTAGGGAAAGAGGTAGGTAGGTGGTTAGGTATTTAGGTAGGTAGGTAGAAAGGTATTTAGGTAATTAGGCAGGCAAGTAGGTAGGTAGATAGGGAAGGAGGTAGGTAGATAGGGAAGGAGGTAGGTAGGTAGTTGGGTATTTAGGTAGGTAGGTAAGTATTTAGGTAGGTAGGTAGAAAGGTATTTAGGTAATTAGGCAGGTAAGTAGCTAGGTAGGGAAGGAGGGAGGTAGTTAGGTAGGTATGTAGGTAGGTAGTTAGGTATTTAAGTAGGTACTGGCCAAAATGACTGGATGGAACGGCAGAAGAAAAGAAAGTGTAATCCAGTAGGATCCTGTAATGTCTCTTCCTCTTGCAAGGTAGGTAGGTAGGGAAGGAGGGAGGTAGGTAGGTAGGTAGTTAGGCATTTAGGTAGGTAAGAAGGTAAGGATTTAGGTAGGTAGATAGGTAGAAAGGTATTTAGGTAATTAGGCAGGTAACTAGATATTTACGTAATTAGGCAGTTGGGTAGGGAGGTAAGTATGTATTTAGGTAGGTAGGTAGGTAGAGAAGGAGGGAGATGGGTAGGTAGGTATTTAGGTAGGTAGGTAATTAGGTAGGTAGATATTTAGGTAATTAGGTAGGTAGGTATTTAGGTAGGTCGGAAGGTAGTTGGGAAGTAGGGAGGTAGGTAGGTAGGTAGTTACGGAAGGAGGATGGTAGGTAGGTATTTAGGTAATTAGGTAGTTGGGTAGGGAGGTCGGGAGGTAAGTAGGTATTTAGGTAGGTAGGGAGAAAAAAAGAAAGCTTAAGCCAATAGGATCCTGTAATGTCTCTTCCTCTCGCAAGGTCACCTCCAGCCACCAGGGGGAGGAAGGGAGCTTCACCTTAGTGATTAGGGCTGACTGTTGCCAGCTATCAAGTACCCTGCTTAAAAAGAAATCACACACATCTCTCTCTCAGTTAAACTGGTATTACTATAACTTGGAAATCATTCTGTTTATCTTCACTCCCCTGGCCTGGGATGAACAATTAAAGAAAGATGAACAATTAAAGAAAGATGAACAATTAAAAGAAAGAAAGAAATAAAGGAGTTATCAAGATACGTTCATGTTTTGGATTCATTTCCTTTATGAACCTTGATTTTGCACCTGCCAGCCTCTTATCAGTGACACACTGTATTGCATGCTGGTCTTTTGTCTCGGAGGTCAGCAATTTGATTCCCCTTTTCCAGCCTGGAAATATCTTGAGCTCTTTTAAGTTTAGACGTTTACTCAGCTGCTCAATCCGAGAACCACTCTGTTATCTGCTGTTGTGTGCTCCTGTGCTTGGATGGTGGCTTAACCCTTAGCGCTCTGGTCTCTCAACCAGAAGATCGCCCCTTCGTTTCACATGTGGAGCAAAGCAGCCCCTCGTTCCAGATCCATTATCCCGGACCATTGCGTAAATACATACCTGAACTGCCGCACAAATCTCATTGTAAGTGTTTGATGGTGCTGACCAATCCAAAATGATTTAAAAAGTTCTGGGAATGGAGAAGTTTCAATAAAACGAAACCATAATATCACAACTAACTCATGATGATCATGTTGTGAGCTCTATATTGCTTCCTTTAGGGGAGTAAAATATTTGTTTCACAGTTTGATTGTGATGCAGTTTAGATGTCTGATTAAGCAAAGTCAGACATGAAGAAGTGGAATATTGAGCCACCACTAGTAAGTAACTGACAGGAATGAAACTTGGTGGGTAGGTTTGAGATTGTGAGACATGCGAATTATTCAAGTTTCACACTCGGCCACATGTGATGTAAGCAAGGACGGGCCTCATTGCTGTACCTGACTGCCCCAACAGCCACGACTGCAGACATTCAGCGAGCAGTGATGCCCTCCATGTGTCATCCTGTTAGTGCCAGCACCATTGGCAGACGGCTGCACGACTCAGAACTACATGCACACAGACCGTTATGACGACTGTCCTTAACACCACGTCACCACGTCCTTAACACCACGCCAAAGACTACAATGGTGTCGTGCCAGACTGTCATGGGGTCACTCAGAATGGCAGCGGGTCATCTTCAGTGATCTTCAGAGTCCCGCTTTTGTCTTGGTGGAGACGACTAGCCAATCTGTGTGTGGAGGCACCGTATTCAGCACCAAGAAAAACAGTTTGTTGTCACACGTCCAGAATCTGCAGGAACTGCGTGAGAATATTCAAGCTGCATTGGATGGATTATCACAGGACACCATTAGGAACCTCCATGCTGAGACGTCTGGCATGTTACATTAGCAAACATGGGGGCCCGACACCATATTGAGAGACACTACTTCTGTATGTGTATCTCAATAAATATTGTCCATATCAGTCTAAATGTATCATCATTTATTGTTCCTGGGAACCTTTATCTTCCTTCCCGACAGCACTGCAATCCCACACTTCCTTCTGGGTGCAGCTATTCTTTTGATGATGAGTATAGATAAACATATTTCAAAAATCAACAAAATATGTAATTTGACCGCAGGCGCTGCTACTTTTGCATGCTATAAATGTTACATTTAAATAGTTATGCAATATTGTCCCACCCTGCTGCGCTTGTGACGCCCCCTCCCCTTTTTACTGCTGTTACCTTGTTTATTAGACTTATTTAGTTGCTGCTGACAACAGTGGCAAAAGTGTGTTTGTGGTTGAGCGTGACCGGGTGGGTGTCTAAATTGCCACCAGCAATGTGTATCTGAATGCCTTCCATACCACTGTCCCTCATAGTCCCCAGCCGCTGTTTAAACCTTGAAATGCCTGGTCACTTAAAATGCCTCTCTCTTACGTCACCACATTTCACCAGGTTAGCCATATCAGCAGTTATCAGCAGCAACAAAACCATGCTGTACGTTTATTTTAATTTTTGTTTTCAGGAGTGGACAGATTGTGGGGACAGTGCAGCTTATAACTGTGAATCAAGTTGTATTTAAAGAGGAGCAACAGTGTTGGAGGTTCACGGTATGTCAGTTCTGTGGAGTGAACGCTCCTTATTGAGCTATGGCAATGTAAATTCAAATCACACCATACACAACAGACACGCTAATGTAGCTGATTTCAGACTGAAGTAAGCTAGTTGAAGACATCACAGTGTAACGAGATAATGAGTTAAAGGGGAAACTCTTGGGGAAACTCCAGTCTGCTCTACACACCACTTACCAGGCCCCTCAACTCATTTCCAGAGTTATAGATGAATGCTTGAGCATAAGAGATGGATGGACAAGACAAAGGATGTAAAACTATATTGAGCTCTTTTTTTGTCGGGCTCAGAAAAGCCCCCGTGTGCTCACCTCCACTCGCCCTTATCTCATCAGACTTAGAGTGCAGTACTGATTCCTGTCTTTACTGTTCCACCCTGTAAAATAGCTGTGGGTCAGCGTTTTACCACCTGACTGAGGACTGAGGACTGAGAGTGACTCATTTAATAAAGTTGGATGATGATGTTTAAATATAACGAGCCTGAAACTGATTATGTGTAGACAAACAGGGAGAACACAGACACACACACACACACACGCGTATACACACACAGACACGTATGCACACAGACACACACAGACACGTATACTCACACAGACACGTATTCACACACACAGACACATATACACACAGACATGTATACAGAAAGACATGTACACACATAGACATGTACACACACAAACATGTATACAGAAAGACATGTACACACATAGACATGTACACACACACACACGTATACACACACACAGACACATATACACACACACACGTGTACACATGGACATGTATACAAAAACACATGTACACACACAAACACACACACACACACACACGTATACAGACNGTGCGCTGGTACAGGGTGTTGTAAATGGAGTGTGTGGAACCTCTCAGCACAGAGCCCAATTCTGATTGATGACTTCACATAAAAGAAGCTCCCAGCAGGGTGTGCGGGAGTGTGTATGGTTGGCGCTCACTCTGGGTGTCACAGCTGGTTTGTTCGAGTGCCAGTGTCAGTGTGTGTGTGTAGGTGTGTGAGCGCCTCTGTGTGTATGTGAAAGCAGTAGACAGGCAACATCAAAACAACACAGCAGTTCAGCAGCACAGTGGAGAGCCGGAGCGGTATGTGCACGTAATCCATGGAGCGAGATTTCCATGAATGAAAACTTCACCTCTCACTTCTCATCCTTCCTTTCTCTCTCTCTCTCTCTCTCTCTCTGTGTCCTGTCTCTTCTGTCACACTCCTTCTCTCTTTCTCTCTCTCTCTGCCTCTATCTCTTTGTTCTGTCTCTTCTTTTTCACACTGCTCTTTCTCTTTCTCTCCTCTTCCTCTCTCTCCCTCCCTCTCTTTCTCTCATTCTCTTTCTCTGTTTTATCTCATCTTTTTCATACTTTGCTCTTTATCTCCCTTTTTCGCTTTCTCTTCCCCCTCCCTATCTCTCACCCTGTCTCTCTTTCTGTCCTGTCTCTTCTCTCACACTCCTTCTTTCTGTCTTTCTCTCTCTCTGTCTGTCCTGTCTTTTTTCTCACACTTCTCTCTTTCTTTCTCTGTTCTCTGTTCTTTTTCACACTTCTGTCTTTTTCTCCCTTTCTTTCTCTCTCTCTCCTCCCCTTCTCTCTCTCTCCCGTCTCTCTTTCTCTCCCTCTCTCTCTCTATCTCTGTCTTGTCTGTTCTCCATCACATTCCTTTCTCGTTGTCTTCACTTTCTGCCTTTCTTTCTCTACCTTCTCCTCTCTTTTCTTGCCCTTTTCTTTCTTTTCTGTTTTTTCTCTCCTCTTTCATTCTGTCCCTTTTTCTGTCTTTCTCTCATTCCTTCCCCCTTTCTCGTTCCCCCTTTCTCTTTTTCTTCTCTTTCTCTTCCGCTCTTTCTCATACTCTCCCTCTTTATACCTTCTTTTTCTCTCTCCTTCTCATTTTTTTGTTATTTTTTTCTCTCTCTCTTTCTCATAATAAAATCATGGTATAATTTTGTTTTTATTATCTGATGAAAGATTTACGAGTGAAGACATTCCTGTTGGAGGTTTAGTTAAAAATTACCGTCTGGCGCCCCCTTGTGGTCTTTTTCATAAATCATGTTAAAAAAAACCCCAAAAAACAAAACTTGTTTTGGCACTTTTGAAAGAAGTAGAAATTTCACAAAATTAATAGAAATAAATAAACAGAAATAAATAAACAGTAATGCAGAATATTTTAAAAACTATTTTTTAAATGTGTATATATAACTCAGAAGTCCAGACTGGAGCCTGTCAACTCAGAGTGTGAATATTATGTAAGTAATTGCGTATGGCTAGTTAATTAACATACTTACTCTTAATGAATGATGCAAATTCAAACATACATGTAATTTAATATGTACATGCGCAGTTCATTATGTACACAGTGTAAACTGGAAGGACAGTGTCTCTGACCTTTTACCCTTGCAGGTATGAAGCGTCCATCCAGCCCAGGGTGTCTAGAGGTCAAGCTGGCTGCAGGTTTGGAGTCATGCATGGGGCGTCGACACAGCGATGGGGACCCCCGGCCAAAGCGTGAGCGCAAGCAACGGACCTTGACGCTGTGCGAGGTGTGTAACATCCAGCTGAACTCCAGCGCTCAAGCACAGATACACTACAACGGCAAAACGCACCAGCGCAGACTACGGCAGGCCAGCCAGGTCAAAAACAACCGGACGGCCAACAACAGCACAGGTGAGCCCAGCACAGGAGAATGAACACTGACCCTTGTTCTGCCTGATACTCTTGGACCAGCACCACATACACTAACACGTCATTCTTACTGCTGTGCTGAAAACGATCTGGTCAGTAGTGGTCATGTGGTCATCTATTTGATTGACAACGTTGGGATGGGGAGGGGGATAAATTGTGCTGTAACAGATGAGCAACCACCAGTAACTGTAAATCAACAGAGTATCCCTGTGTGGTAGTGATGGAGAGTCAATTCTAAAAGAGTTGATTCTTCGACTCCAGTGAGTCTGGGAGTCAACTCTTGGTGAGTCTAAATGCTTGGGGTCAACTCTCTGATTCTCTTTGTTTGACGGAAGCAAGTGTAACCCCACGGTCACACTAGTTGCTTAGGTTGCCCCTAGTATGTCTCTTGTGGAGGTGTTCGAGGCTGCTCCCATAGTCGCGTGAGGGTGTGTATAAGGTCCAGGAAAGCTAGCCAGTTTGTAAAGCACCTCTTATTACTGACAGACGAATTTGGACAGAAATCTAACTGGTTGCATTCATGGCTAGCTTTATTGGGCAGTTAGCATGCTGGCTAACTTAGCTAGCTATTGAGTGACTTAATCCCCCAACACCCCCTGTGTGTAGTATACAGTACAGTAACAAGTTCTGACCTACAGTGTATTATACTAATACAGTCACATGACCAGTTACCTCACATTTACCTCAGAGCTGTTATTACTGTATCCACTGTTTAGAGCTAGCTGCTGCTAATGCTGCTCAGTTCACTGTAAATACGTTTAGCCTAGCTGTTAGCTACCCTCGGCTATTTCACTCTAAAACTGATCCTCTAAAGCGAGTTCATCTTTTATTAATCTTCAGACCTGTATATTTTAACTTTCTGAGGCTCATTCTGATAAAAACATACCCCACTACAATCACTACACCCACATTTATACTCGGAGTCAGCTGCGTTTTGCTCCCCAGTGTTGAGGCCGCGGTGCATGATGGGATACAGTACACCATGAAGATAGCTCCCCCTGTATACTAGAAACTCTGAGTGGAGTAGAACACCATCCGGGGATCTTCAGTGCACTACAGATTTACAGTTTGGTCACAAACTACATACTACTTTTAGGTAGATTTAGTACGCGAGTAGTACGTAGAATGCTATTTTGAATACAGCCAATGATTGGTCGGAATAATTAGTTGGAGCCAGTCATTTACAATGGCGCCTAATTGTGCCAGAATTCATTTGCATAAAGTTGAGAAAATCTCAGCT
>JAVGWN010002351.1:0-11230 GCA_034552555.1 Semaprochilodus insignis
GAACTCAACAAGGGGAAGAAGAAGATTGAGGAGACTGGTAATTATTGGTTTTTTTTGCAAATGAGATATTTAAATGTTCAGGAGATGTGAGTTTGTAGAAAGAAGATTTTAGAAAGTCTTACTAGACTGATACCAGCTGTTATAGAGGGTGTTGGTGTCGAATCCAACACAAGACTAATGCTGATTTAGTTAAGCAGCAATCGCCCCAGGTTGTCCGACCAGAACAGGCAGATGTTCCCCTTTCAGCCTGCTGGTTTATTTACAGGCTCTAACCAATATGCCACTCATCCATTAGGTTGAACACTCCTTGATTACACTTTAACACTTGACTGTATATATACGTGTGTGTGTGTGGTTTCTATAAACAGAAATAAACAGGAAATACACAATTAGTTCAATAACAAATGTGAGAGATACTGAAATATATTACTGTCGCTTTAAAACTGTACGCGTTATCATAACACATTAAGTGCATAGCGGTTGTCCCTTTAACAGCGCAGAATGCAGCATGCGCTACTGAACATAAGCAACACAAACGTATTTACAAGCACTCACAGACGCACTGTAAGAATGAGAGAGAAACTGTCTGTCCCAGAGCCCCGTAGCATCCAAAGTTTTCTGCACTGATATCCTTCGCTCCGTTGCGCTCCTCTCACGCTGCGCAGCAGCAGGTCCGAGCGGCGCCGATGCGAGATAATAGAACGCTCTGATTGGTTCCCGAGCTGGGCACTGTCTGGTCACCAGCTTAGCGCGTGATCAGTGATCAGTGGCTCCTTGACCCATGCAGCAAAGCTGTGCAGCTTGGTTCAGCGAGTTGGGGGACAGCATTTTGAACACCAGCCATGAACCGTAATGATATCACTGTACTGTGTAACTTTGCACTGTGTGGTTTGTGGTTGATACTAATCAGATATTTAATTAATCTTTTATTCTTCTATTGCAGAAATGAGAGGAGTTCAGCAATGTGCNTACAGCTCGTCCTGAACTCTTCCTGTCTCATAGTGGAAAACAAGTGAGACACACGGACAAACGACAGGATCTCCCTGATAACCCAGAGAGGTTTGATCGTTGTCCCTGTGTTCTGGGAAAGGAGGGATTCTCCTCAGGGAGATTTTACTATGAGGTTCAGGTTAGTGGGAAGACTGAGTGGGACTTAGGAGTGACCACAGAGTCCAGTACCAGGAAGGGTAGGATTATAGCCAGACCTGAGAATGGATACTGGATTGTGTTTCTGAGAAATGAGACTGAATATAAAGCTCTGGACTCTCCTCGTATTCCTCTCTCCTTAAAAAGGGCTCCCCAGAAGGTGGGGGTGTTTGTGGATTATGAGGAGGGTCTGGTCTCCTTCTATGATGTTGAGGCCAGTTCTCATATCTACTCTTTCACTGGTCAGTCTTTCACTGAGAGACTCTATCCATTATTCAGTCCTGGTCTCTATAAAGGAGGTAAAAACTCAGCACCACTGATCATCACACCCGTTAAACACTAGGAATGAACATACGTTACTATAAATCCAAAAACTCAAGGAAAGACATGAGGGGGCAGCCGCTTAGTGTCATCTGAGTTTACATCTGAATAAGTCACAAGGGGTTCTTAAACTTCACTGCTGTGTCCCCTGAAGCTGTGGTTTAATGCACACCTGCAGTTTAAGCTGAACCTGATAAGTGTCATTTAAAAACCACACAGCTGCCACTAGATGGTGCTGTAGGTCAGGTTTTTGGTGCTGCGTCACAGGTGTTTCTTTTGAGCCTGCAGGCTCCCAGCCTGGTTTTATTGGTGATTAATGTGAGATTATTGAAACTGAAACAGATTATCAGATCAGAACAATTAATATTCCATTTCTATGCCCATATACCTTCAGTCACAGTCTTTATTACATACACAGCGGTTTCAAATAGACTGTTTATTAAAGACTGTATTGTTCACAGAAGCTGACAATTACCTGTTTTTAGGCTATCACTAGCCTATGATTCACCACCCACATACAGTGGGGCAAAAAAGTATTTAGTCAGCCACTGATTGTGCAAGTTCTCCTACTTAGAAAGATGAGAGAGGTCTGTAATGTTCATCATAGGTACACTTCAACTATGAGAGACAAAATGAGAAAAAAAAATCCAGGAAATCACATTGTAGGATTTTTAAAGAATTTACTTGTAAATTATGGTGGAAAATAAGTATTTGGTCACCCAAACAAGCAAGATTTCTGGCTCTCACAGACCTGTAACTTTTTCTTTAAGAAGCTCTTCTGTCCTCCACTCATTACTGTTATAAATTGCACCTGTTTGACCTCGTTATCTGTATAAAAGACACCTGTCCACAGCCTCAAACAGTCAGACTCCAAACGCAACCATGGCTAAGACCAAAGAGCTGTTGAGACACCAGGAAGAAAACTGTAGACCTGCACCAGGCTGGGAAGAGTGAATCTACAATAGGCAAGCAGGTTGGTGTGAATAAATCAACTGTGGGAGCGATTGTAAGAAAATGGAAGACATACAAGACCATTGATAATCACCCTCGATCTGGGGCCTCACGCAAGATCTCATCCCGTGGGGTCAAAATGATCATGAGAACGGTGAGCAAAAATCCCAGAACTACACGGAGGGACCTGATGAGTGACCTGCAGAGAGCTGGGACCAAAGAAACAAAGGCTACCATCAGTAACACGCTACGCCGAGAGGGACTCAAATCCTGCAGTGCCAGGCGTGTCCCCCTCCTTAAGCCAGTACATGTCCAGGCCTGTCTGAAGTTTGCCAGAGAGCATATGGATGATCCAGAAGAGGATTGGGAGAATATCATGTGGTCAGATGAAACCAACATAGAACTTTTTGGTAAAATCTCAATCGTCATGTTTGGAGGAAGAAGAATGCTGAGTTGCATCCCAAGAACACCATACCTACTGTGAAGCATGGGGGTGGAAACATCATGCTTTGGGGCTGTTTTTCTGCAAAGGGGACAGGACGACTGATCCGTGTTAAGGGAAGAATGAACGTTTTTTTCTCATTTTGTCTCTCATAGTTGAAGTGTACCTATGATGAAAATTACAGACCTGTAAGGAGGAGAACTTGCACAATCAGTGGCTGACTAAATACTTTTTTGCCCCACTGTAATACCTGCTCTGTGGTGGTCCCGTGGGGGTTCTGACCATTGAAGAACAGGGTAACACAGTGTGTGTGTGTGTGTGTGTATATATTTTACATCTTATTTTACTTTTCTGTTGTTTTTACCATTTTGCTGATTTCCAGTTCAACCCACCTTTTAATAATCATCTAAAAACCTTTTGCCTAGTTATTAATTAAACTACTGTTTATTTATTTTACTGACTTGTGTACATTTTATTTCAGTTTTATTCCTTCTCTTTCTTTTCTGTTTTTGTTGGTGTTTTGCTTTTATGTCTTAATTTTATTCTTCAGTTGTAGAGCACTTTCAGATGTTTTGTGTATGAAAACTGATCCATAAATAAAGTGTATTACTATCATTATTAAATTGAATGTGAATGTTGAGTCATACTTGAGCCAAAGCTAAAACCCTGCATACATTATTAGGTCAAAATAAGATACTCAGAGAATCAACAGAACTTTAATAGCCTTTAATGGTGGTCACCAATCTCACCTGTAAAGACCAGTTTGGCTGCAGTAAGGACCGGTTTGAGCAGCATCACCTCAAGTGCTTTATCTAAATTGAGACCAGCTGATTAAACAGGTAAACTCAGGTGCTTCTGCTTGAATAGACCCTATACAGGTAACACTAACCAGATCTGTGAACTAAACCACTGTAACATAGTTCCCATTAATTACTACCAGGTTACCTACATGTGAGATATATATTTTATTTTTTTTGAGTATAAGGTATATATTGTAATTCTGTAGTTCAGTTCATAAATATTTATTGATCAGTAAGTTTGGTGGATGAATTCAGGAAGTTTGTAATGTAGATTTTAAATTAAAAAAAGACTTTCTTATTTTTAAACTGCATGATAGCACTGCTTTGTATCAGTGCATCAGACTCCTTCTGGTCTCCTTCTATGATGTTCATAAATGCTGGTTTGTGGTTTATACTATTCAGACCTTTAATTAAGTTTTATTTAAATTTTAATAATGAATTATCATCTTTTATTCTTCTAATACAGAAATGAAGAGTCCAGCAATATGCAGGTGTGTAGATTCTCACTGAGTACATTATATACAGTATGTGAATAAACATACGTGAGTCTGCTCAGTTATATGTTGTTTACTGTTCATTTGTGTCTCTGTCTCTTAGTGGATGTGACTCTGGATCCTGATACAGCTCATCCTAAACTCATTCTGTCTGATGATGGGAAACAAGTGAGACACGGAGACAGACGGCAGGATCTCCCTGATAACCCAGAGAGGTTTGATCGTTGTGTCTGTGTTCTGGGAAAGGAGGGATTCTCCTCAGGGAGATTCTACTATGAGGTTCAGGTTGGAGGGAAGACAGACTGGGACTGAATATACAGCAGCAGACTCTCGCTCTGTCTCTCTGTCCTTGGAACAGGTTCCCCAGAAGGTGGGGGTGTTTGTGGATTATGAGGAGGGTCTGGTCTCCTATGATATTGAGATCAGTTCTCATATCTACTCTTTCACTGGTCAGTCTTTCACTGAGAAACTCTATCCATTCTTTAGTCCAGGTTTCAATAAAGGAGGTAAAAACGCAGCACCACTGATCATCATGCCTGGTAAACTGTAGGAATTAGTTGGTTTGTCAGATTTCAGTGTGTAAATAAAAGTAAAAGTACAGAAAATTCTACAGTACACTTTACAGTGAATGAATGCATAAATAAAGTTTCACATTTCAGAAATGGACTCTAAATGGCAACATAATTTCAATTACGTCCTAGTGTGAATGCCAGTTGGGGGTCTCTCTGTACCATCACTGTAAAATCCACCCACCTTGCTCACTCTTACAGTAGACGTAAATGTGTGGTGCCATCTGCTGGTGGAAAGCTTTAATAACTCTGAGTTTGACGGAGCCGTAAGCAAGAAATGTCTGAATTCAGATAAACAGTAATACAGTGTTCAGCGAAAAGCTCATATAAGCTCATATACTAGTACAGGAATAAAAAAATAATAATTGCAGCATCTTCTGCAAAGTGTTGGAGTTCAGCAGTTAAACTGTTTGTTACCACATGAAAGAAACTTCAGGCTGAAGTGATGAGCTGTTCTTTACAGTGTGACTCTTTAAACTTGAAATAAAGTATCTTTCACACTAGAGCTCAAGAATGTAGGATGTTTTAATGAAGGCATTTACAGAAACGTCTTACTATTAACTTCCAGTCCTTTTTAGACCAAATCAAGATCCTCAGGTAACCCCATACCTGTAACAGCCTTTAATAGGGGTCAGCACATTTAACTGTAAAGGCTGTAGGCTTTATTACAACTGACCTGCAGCACTTGAACTAAACAACTGATTAAACAGGTAAAATCAGGAGTTTCTGCTGGATTGGAGTGAAACTCACCCTTAACAGATATAATACCTGCCACCTGTCAGTCAAGATATGCAAGTACAACCAACCCTCATTATGAATGGTGTGGGAGTGGTGTTGTGATGTGACTCGGAAGAAACGAAACTTGTGTCATAAACGAAATTCATTTCCTTACAGCAGGACACAGTTTCCAGTTTGAAGGATCTCCAGTCAGTCCAACTCAGGTAAACTCTACAGATCAACTCTGAAGGAGCAGAAAACCAGATCAAAGGAGAGACAGTGAAAGTTCTGATGTGGTAATTATTACTGTCTGTTGCTGAAAGTATCTTCAGATGTTCAAGTTTCAGGTGTTCATTTGTTTATCTACAGAGTTCATGATTAACAGGTAGAATGAGCTGCCGATCAGTCAGACGAATGTGATTGGTGTTACACAGTACATAGATGTTTTCCCTTGAAGAGCGTTTTTCATAGCGGAGGCAGATCAAAGTGCTTTACGGTTGTTTCTCTGCAGTAACAAAAGAAAAGTTAAATCAATCTGAGTTTAATCTTGTTAAATCTGAGTTAAACGTTTTTTGGCACTAATTAAGTGCTTTACTGTGAACAAAGTAATGCGCTGTGTATTATGTTGCACTTTGTTCTACTGTACTGATTGTATTTCAGTTTAGCATTAGTTCCTCACCATATGATGGTCACCTAACATGAAGAAAGTAGAAAGTTTTCTTTGGTCTCAAATCTCCCTCATGACGTCTGTGTGTCTCCTCTATCAGTCATGGCTTCCTCCAGCAGTCTCCTGTCTGAAGATCAGCTCCTGTGCTCCATCTGTCTGGATGTGTTCACTGATCCAGTCTCTACTCCATGTGGACACAACTTCTGCATGGTCTGTCTCAAAGAATACTGGGACAGCAGTTCACACTACCAGTGTCCAGTCTGTAAAGAGGAGTTCTCCAGAAGACCTGAGTTCCGTGTGAACACCTTCATCTCTGGACTGGCTGCTCAGTTCAAGAAGTCAGTTCAGGTGAAATCCAGCAGAGCTCCAGAGAAACGTCCCTCTGAACCTAACAAGGTGCTGTGTGACTCGTGCAGTGAGGAGAAGCTGGAGGCTGTAAAGTCCTGTCTGGACTGTGGGATGTCTTACTGTGATGCTCATCTGATGCCTCATAAAACTACACCTAAACTCAAGAAGCACAAACTGATGGAGCCTGTGGAGAACCTGGAGGACTACATCTGCCAGAAACATGAGAGACCCCTGGAGCTGTTCTGTAGAGATGACCAGACGTGTGTGTGTCAGTTCTGCACTGAAGGAGACCACAAGACTCACAGCACTGTTCCTATAGAGGAGGAGATTCAGGTAAAGAAGGTGAGAGACATGTAGGCATAGAGTTGTTAAACCTCTCCTGATTCTCCATTAGCATAATTCTCATACGAACAAGTGCTTTTCTTTTAAAATCACTGTCTCTTTATCATAGATTCAAATGGAAATGACACAGGCAGACATTCAGCTGATGATCCAGGACCGACTGAAGAAGATTGAGGAGATCAATCACTCTGTAGAGCTCAGAAAAGTGAGTCTTAACTGTTCAATCATTATTTACAGTGAAGGGATCTGACTACGTACAGTTTTACAGATCTGTGAAACTGTGGAGATGAACATCTTTGGGTTTTATTTTTATCTAGAAATCATGACATGTACTGTGGAGTACCTTAAGGGTCTATACTGGGGCCACTTTTACTTATACATGCTGCTGTTCATATTATATATTATATTATTCCACAGAAAGCTAAAGAGCAATGTAGGATGTTGGGTTGTTTATAGTTTGCTGGGTGCTGTTCTTCACTCTGACCTCAGTTTCAGATTTTGCATTGAAAGCATCAATAAAACATTAGAAACATTTCAAACAGGTTTTTCAAGACACTGACTTTTATTTAATTTTCTGTATTTAGATCACTGCAGAGCACTACTTACCGTTTATTATATACTGTTACTGTTGTCTCCTATTAGAAAAACACAGAGCAGGAGAAAGCAGACAGTGTGGAGGTCTTCAGAGCTCTGGTGCGCTGCATTGAGAGAAGCCAGGCGGAGCTGCTGGAGCTGATGGAGGAGAAGCAGAAAGCAGCAGAGAGGCAGGCTGAAGAGTTCATTAAGGAGCTGGAGCAGGAGATCACTGAGCTAAAGAGGAGAGACACTGAGCTGGAGCAGCTCTCCCACACTGAGGACCACCTCCACCTCCTACAGGTCAGAGTCCCTCTGTTTCTCAGTAGTACTGCAGTACATCACAGGACAGCACTCCCCATGCTGAGGGGTTTCTCCTCTCTCCTGCTGTACTGTAGGTTTATCCGTCCCTCTGCAGACCTCCACACACCAAGAACTGGACTGACCTCCGTATTAACACTCCTCTGAGGGTGGAGAGTCTGAGGAGAGCTCTGTCTCAGCTTCAGGCATCAATCTGCAAGGAGATGGAGAAGATTCCTGACATAAGTAAGTATTTAATGGTCAGTTAGATGTTCAGCCGATGTGAGTTTGGAGGAAGAAGAATTCAGGAGGTCATCAGTAAACAATTAAATTAAATATGTAATTGAGTAAGTATTTAAATGTTTCATTATAGATTTTTTCATTGTTTTCACTGTACTGTGTCACTTGGTGTTGATGTTAAAATGCTGGTTTGTGGTTGATACTGAGCCCAATTTAAATTCTAATAATGAATTATATGATCTTTTATTCTTCTAACACAGAAATGAAGAGAGTTCAGCAATATGCAGGTGTGTAGATTCTCACTGATTACATTACGTATGTGAATAAACATACGTGAATCTGCTCAGTTATGTTCCTTAGTGTTTAAATGGGTTTAAATTGTGTCTCTTTGTTTCAGTGGATGTGACTCTGGATCCTGATACAGCAAATCCTTACCTCATTCTGTCTGATGATGGGAAACAAGTGAGACACGGAGACAAACGACAGGATCTCCCTGATAACCCAGAGAGGTTTGATTATTGTGCCTGTGTGCTGGGAAAGGAGGGATTCTCCTCAGGGAGATTCTACTATGAGGTTCAGGTTGGAAGGAAGACTAAGTGGGATTTAGGAGTGACCACAGAGTCCAGTAACAGGAAGGGGAAGATTACAGCCAGACCTGAGAATGGACACTGGATTTTGTTACTGAGAAATGAGACTAAATATACAGCTCTGGACTCTCCCCATACTCCCCTCTCCTTGAAACGTGCTCCCCAGAAGGTGGGGGTGTTTGTGGATTATGAGGAGGGTCTGGTCTCCTTCTATGATGTTGAGGTCAGGTCTCAAATCTACTCTTTCACCGGTCAGTCTTTCACTGAGAAACTCTATCCATACTTCTCTCCCTGCCTCAATAAAGGAGGTAAAAACTCAGCACCACTGATCATCACACCTCTTACACATTAGAACTGAGGTTCTTCATTCTCGTCATTTGAAATGTCATTTCAGAGTGTGTTTTTCATGCAGTGAATAAAAATAACGAATGTTTGAATAATTAATGAAAAATAAATCTATAGTAAATCAGCAGTGCAGTGTTATAGCATTGTTTAGTCACAGCTCTGCTTTTAATGAACTAGAACAAACTTGAGGTTCCGAAAATCAGTTTCCTTTTTATGACGTTAAACCTTAAAGCGTGATGTTTCCAATAATGCATTGGAAACGACTTTTTAGGAGGTTTGAAATTCAGTGTAGCTCTAGAATCTTAAATCCGTCTATACAGACGTGGATATGATGGAGTTTCACGCTGCTGTTGAACACAGTGTCTTGATAAAAACCTCTGGACTGTGATTAAAAACGCCATACACACAAAAGCTACACTAGAGGTATATATGAGATGTTAATCCCTGAATACCAGCCTGATTCTGTGGGTACTTCAGTGGTTCTGTGGTTCTTTTAGTGGTTCTGTGGTTCCATTAGTGGTTCTGTGGGTGAGAACTCTATTAAAAGCACTATACTGAGTATTAACACTTCTTATCAGTGTAGTGTAGCTCCTGAGAGTCAGACAGATAAACATGAGGACATTGACAGTGTTTAGAAAAGTGAATTTCATTCAGTCCTATTTAACCTTTATTCTGTGTAGTAGGACGTACAGATTTAGTTTGTTCTTTGCTTTCTCTCACTCTCCAGCTCAGTGATAAACCCTCTCTACCTCACTCTGTACCACCAGTGCTCTAATTCACATTCATTCAGCAGTTCTTAATGTACAACAAATGATTTCTGTTGATGTCAAATTTTCTTATTATATCATGTTGTGTTATATTATACAGGTTTCCTGGTCAGAATGGACCTTCACCATAATTAACATTCATTATTACCTAGGAAATGTGTCTGTAATCTTTATATTATAATCAATAAGTGTGAGAATGTGTGTTCAGTAGATCAATGGTAAGTCAGAGTGAGTAGTTCCGGACCCTCTGGTAAGCCAGCAGATCTCTGTGTGACAGACAGTGCAGCTTCTGGAAGACAACGATGTGACAGACATCAGACCTGACCAGAGTCTGTCTGTGTCTGATCAATTAAATGACCCCCTCTTTTCTAATCTGCTGTTCTTTATTTGACCTGATCTGGTAGTGATGTGGATCCACATGCAGCTCAGCTCTTTTTGTTCTTTATCAAACTGGGTTTTAATTGGTGACTTCATTGCTGATGATAATGGCATAGAACACATTCAGCCTTCAGTCTAACACCAGTCATTCAACAGCGCTCCCAGTTACCCTCTAAACCAGGGTTTCTCAATATGTGGGCCACAAGGCACCCTCTGGTGGTCCACAGGCCCATCCTCAGGGGAAGGCAGTAGTTCTTAGTCGTCACTGAAGTATAAGTGAAAATCAGGAGATCAATCATGCAAATAAAAACTTATATTTGATTATTGATTTTGGTTGTTAACATGAATTGCTATGAATTATCTATTTTAAGTTTGTTCAAATCAGACAGAACTTAGTTACCTGGATATATTCTCACAGGATAAACATGACTTTATTTATTTATTCCTTTTTAAGAACAAGGGTGCATATTTTAAGAACAAAGGTCAGACCTGTCGCACTGACCTCTTTAGTCATGAAAACCTTTGAGAGACTGGTTCTCAGTCACTGGAAGGACATCACAAACCCCCTGCTGGACCCCTTGCAGTTTGCATACCGGGCCAACATATGGCACTTCATCAAATCCTTCAGCACCTCGACCATCCAAACACTTATGCAAGAATTCTATTCTTGGACTTCAGCTCAGCCTTCAATACCATCATTCCAGGACAGCTACACAGCAAACTGACCCAACTTAATGTACTAGCCTCCACCTGCCAGTGGATCACAAACTTCCTCACTGGTAGGGAGCAGCAGGTGAGGTTGAGATGACAGTGGACTTCAGGAGAAGCCCCGCAAGCCCTTCCAGCATTCACCATCCTGGACAGAACTGTGATGGCTGTGGAGTCTCACAAGTTCCTCACAAGTTCCTGAGTACAACAATCGCCAAGAACCTGAAGTGGGACTGCAACATCAGGTCCATCATCAAGAGAACCCAACAGAGGATGTACTTTCTGCGTCAGCTGAGGAAGTTCAACCTGTCCCAGGAGCTGATGGTACAGTTCTACACTGCCACCATAGAATCTGTTATCACCACGTCCATCACAGTGTGGAGCAGCTCCGCCACCAAATATGACACTCACAGACCGCAGCACATCATCAGGTCTGCAGAGAAGCCCACTGGAGTCAAAATACCCACACTGCTGGTGCTCCATCCTCCGTACTGACTGTCTCAGACTGGTGCTCCGTCCTCTGTACTGACTGTCT
>JAVGWN010002352.1:0-11229 GCA_034552555.1 Semaprochilodus insignis
GGTCTCATTCTCTGGCTGATATGATATTCCCAGTTGCACATGAGGAAAAGTCTCGTATATGGACATCTCGGAATGCTGCTCCCATTTCTTTCCAGCAGATGAAATCATGCTTACGAAATCAAACCAAACTTTCTTTGCCCCCACGTCGCCCCCAAAATGTTCAGGCCAGGAAATAATCAAAGCTGTCCCTTTCACTTCCCCGTTATCAGTCCCACAACAATTTCACAGCGCAGCAATCGCACAATAATGAACTTCCACAAGCAATTAAGAGCCTCTTCCTGCAGCGGAGGCTTCGTGAATGCGAGGCAGCTTTCCTCTCTCGCCTCCGTGCAAACTAATCACGGCGCGTTTCACCGAGGCTGTCGGATTAGTTTGTGTTTTCTCCTGGAAATCCCTGCAGGAAACCTCGCTCTCATCAGAACGCCGATGTGTTCATTTCTCTGACGCTGCCGCTGATTGGAGCTAAATTGCATTGAACATGACCGCCTTTTGTGCATGAGCTGCAAAGACATGTCAGCGGAACTTCTCAGAAGGTGCTGCTGCTGCTGCTGTTGTTGGTGGGGGGGGGGTTCTTGGTGTGGCACACCTGACAAGGCAGAAGGGATCGAAGTACGCGAAACAANGCGGAACTTCTCAGAAGGTGTTGCTGCTGCTGCTGCTGTTGTTGGTGGGGGGGGGGTTCTTGGTGTGGCACACCTGACAAGGCAGAAGGGATCGAAGTACGCGAAACAAGTCGGAATCAGAGTTAGAGAGGGAAAATTGACAGGTTAAGAGGCGATAAGGAGATACGACAACTTTGCATTGCCACAAGAATAAGACGGGAGGTTTTTAGAAGAGGCTGGGGGTGACTGCAATGATTGTGGCCCACACAAGTAGAAACATGGCTAATTATCCAGTACGACCTCAGCGGTATTCCGTACTTCACTGCCTTATGGCCAAACCTGTCCTTCCTTTTGGCTTATGTGTGCATATAAACATAACATGTCCAAATGAAAGAAGCGAGCGTGAAGCGAGCCCACCAATCAGGGCACAGCGGTCACTTTGTTTTGAACTTGTTGGACAGAGCTTGGTTCTAGCTAATGGAACCTGTTCTCCTTCAGTGTTCTGTGCTGATGATCATTTGAATAGACATCAGTGTCAGACTAATTAATGAGCTTCTGTTAAAGACTGGTGGACTGAGAGACACTAGAGTCTCTTCACCTACACTGAGCTGATTAAGAGTCTTGTTCCAGAAATGATAATGATAATTAGAGCCATAATAAATCATACTCCTGTTACTCTCCATACTTAAGTACATTTAGGTAAATACTTTAGTACTGTTACTCCAGTGGAGGTCTAAAGGGAGGAACTTCTACTGACACTGTAGTAATAAGCTCCCCGACAAAAAGCAAGTCCCCTCTGTGATGTTCTGGGGGTGGTTTGATTACGTGGAAATGGGCTCTTTGGTTGAGGTGACAGTAATATTGAGTGGCTGGACAACCAGGTTTTGCCTTTTGCTCATCATCTTACCGAGGAACATCACATGCCTATCCCTGTATTCCAAGATGACAGTTCCCACATTCACAGGGCTGCAAATGTGACTGACTGGCACGATGAACATTCAGGAGGAGCATTCACACATCCAGATTTGAGTCCTCTTCAAAATCTGTGGCAACTACCTGGAACAACCAGTAAACTGCCAGGGAAGGCATCCACCAAATCTGGCCCAACTGCCCAATTCTTCGATGCAAGAGTGGCTGAACGATGATGTGGCCTACATCCAGAAACTTGCCCGGTCCATGCCCAATCCAATCACAGCTGTTATTGGTGCTCGTGGAGGCATTACATGCTATTAGGTACATTTCAGTCACAGGTGACTCATTTGTTGTCCAGTGATCTTATTTCACCTTGGGTATCTCTACTTTAACTCAAGGACATGGCTTGTGTATTCGTCCACCACTGTATAACACTAGGGTTGAAGGAACCAGCAAGAGGTAACCCTAACCCTAAAGTCACCTGCACAAGACTTAGATCAATCAGAGTATCTGTGCTGTGTGACAACACAACCTTAACTCACCGAATTCATGCCTCAAATCAGGAAAGACGGATATGGTTTTCTTGCCCAAGGTCTAAAACCTGTAGTCACAACACCGATCAGAACCATCAGAATGAGCTGTTTTCTCCAGCTAGTTCAGCCCTATCACTCACAGTGCCTAGGTGTTGAGCATTTGTCAGCTAAATGAGACTTGCCAACAAGTCATGTGGAAATAACTTAATTTACTCGCATACTCTGCCCGGCAGCTCTGGCGTAAAGCAGCAGTAGAGCGAGAGGAGAGGAGGAACAGCTCTATAAAACAAGCTGCTCTTCAAAGTCTGGATTCACTTGCGCGAGCTGGAAGTCATTAAACCACAGTTAAAGGGTGTTTTTGACACGCTAGCTTTGCCATTAGTGACAGTAGGTCAGGCTCAACTAAAGAGGCTTGGAGCTGTAAGGAGTCAGCATCTGCAATTCTGATTGGTGGATCACTTGAGGGATCATCAGACTCTAGCATCTTCCGTTATAGTCCTCAAATCCAACTGAGGAAACATAAGACGGGCAAAGATCTCCCAGAGGAAATGACCGGTATTGCTCCTTACCTGGCAATAACCAGTTCTTAAACTAGTCTTAGACTAGTTCTTACATCTCATACGGAACATTGTGTCAACTCCATTTGCATACAAGTTATCAGCCAAAGCCTAACAGATATTCACTATGGGTTATCATTACTGGCTTGGGAATTCCATACCGGTGCACCTCCAGTCAGAGATCTGAGACTGCAGACAGCAAAGGTACGTACCGATGTCCTGGTCCATGTACTCCAGGGACGTGTGCTGGTTCTGATGGACCCATTCCCCGTTGCACTTGAAGAATATCTGGAGGGCGGGGGCAGCGCGGCACCGCAGTCTGATCGGGTTGCTTTTGATGATGTAAGCGTCCTCTGGCTCCTGCAGGAAGTGAGGTAGAGTCCCGCCCACCGAGGGTGCATCGGGAGCCGCATCCCCTGCGGGTCCTGTAAAAAAGCAAAGTGATCCACCAAATTAGTTTCTTGTGTAGATGTGAAAACAAACAAACAAACAAACAAACAAACAAACAAACAAACAAACAAATGAAGGCTTCAGTGCAAGTTTGCCAGGAAGACTCCAACGCTACGTCACTCATTCATTCATTACTCTGGCCAATCGCAATGCGCCACCTGTCTTGATAAGGATTCAACTTGAGTTCCTGTTCTGCTGCTTTCAGGTGTTGACGTTTCTACAATCTCCTCCTTCCTCCCGCCCCCCCACCACCACCAGTTTGGCCCCAGTCCTGTTCTCCCGGGAGTAGGCTCGACCCTTATCCAGCAGGATCTGCGAGGGTCCGAACGCTTCAAGACCTGGGCCCAGGGCGGGCTCTGTGCCAAAGACTCCTTTTACAACTTGTCATCCTTCAAATTGTCCACCTTTCCATCACTTCTGTCTTTCGTGTCATGTTTAAGAACTATATCGGTTAACTAACGTTGGGAGACGGTAATTAGAAATCTGTTTCCGTTTGTCCACCTTGAGAAAAACCAGCTACATTTCAGGCACGCCAACTTCCAGCACTTTCCCTCATTTCTCACATTGTAAATATGTTAATTTCCCTTTGGACCGTGCGCCATTGATTTCCTCTAACAGGGCACGAAATGAAGAATATTGCCAGAACAAATGATGCCATTTTTTTTGGTGTCCACAGAAGACAAGAAGCAGCCTCCTCCGGGCGAGGACCTGATGAATTGAAAAGGCATACGCAAAGGCAGCAAACGGAATGCTTTGTGTTTTGGCTGATTAGCCCAAATGCGTCTTATCATGGCAGAGAACAGTCCTTCCTGCATCAAGGTTCCTGAGCTGTGTACACAATCTAGGGTGAGTTATTGTGTTTTGATCAAATATAAACAATCACAGAGAAAGAGAGAGAGAGAGAGAGATTGCAATAAGAGACAGCCTAAGAGTAGAAGAGAGAGAGAAAGAAAAGATAAAGAGAAAGCGCGAGACACAACAGGGGTACGGAGAAGCTCCTTCCAAAGCAAGCAGATGAGAATTTGGCAAAACAACACAGCCGCTCCAACACAGCCTCTCTCTCTCTTCCTTCCCCCGTTCCAATCTCTGCATTTCTCTAGAGGGTGAAACAACAAGGAACAAGATGGCTGTGCTCGTGCCATCTTGGGGATTCGCGCCGGAATAAAACCTCCAGCCCATCAACACTGGCTGTAGAGTGCCTGATAGAGCTAAGCCTGTCAGCAGCAAAAGAAACAGCCCTACAAGTCATTATACCGCCAACAAATCCAATTCTGCCCAATCGAATCCAATAGTCCCATACACTGTACCCAACCTCCCACGTTTGTTGTGACATTAAAAGGATAAATAAGAAAATGCGTCCATGTCACGTCTGCGTGCACACACAGGCGAGCACAGCAACTGTAAAATAATTAGCGCTAAAACAGCCACCATAGAGATCCTCTCCAGAGCCGGTGCTGATTTAAATCAACTTCCACTTTTAATTACGTTAGCTTCACCACTGGCTACCGGAGCGCGGTTTACTGCCCGTCCAAAAGTCTGCCAGTCTCTTCCTTTCCAGCCTAAAGTAAGCATGGAAGTGAAGAGTGTAGTTCATTTACAGTTCAACAGCAGTTATTCACCTTTCAGGACTTTTCAGGGGGCGGCACGGTGGCGCTGTCGCCTCACAGCAGGAAGTGCCTGGGTTTGGTTCCTGGCCTGGGCGTCCGGGGTCCTGTCTGTGAGTTTGCATGTTCCTTCCGAGTCTGCGTGGGTTTCCTCCCACAGTCCAAAGACATGCAGACAGGTAGACTGGAGATGAGTGAATGTGTGTCTGTCCTGTGATGGAGGGGCGGTTCATCCAGGGAGGTTTCTGCCTTCCACCCAGCAAGAGCAGGGATAGGCTCCAGAACCCCCCCGACCCATAATGTGTGCATGTGTCTGCCCTGTGATGGACTGGAAGCCTGACCAGGTAGGTTTCTGCTTTCCACCCAGTAAGAGCAGGGATAGGCTCCAGAACCCCCCCGACCCATAATGTGTGTATGTGTCTGCCCTGTGATGGACTGGAGGCCTGTCCAGGTAGGTTTCTGCTTTCCACCCAGTAAGAGCAGGGATAGGTTTCAGCCCCCCCGCGATTCAGAAGGATAAAGCGGTTTAGAAGGTGAGTGAGTGAGTGAGGGGGATTCTGGGAAGATTGCTAATGTGCCAATCCACAGGAAACAGGAGTTTCCAAAACTGGAGCAAATGGGGCTCCTAAGAACCACCTGTTAGACCCACCAAAACTGCCCCCATCAGACAAACTGTACATAAGGCTGTCTTCTCCTCTTACCATTCCACTCTTGTTTCAGATCTGAGAACATCCACAGGTGTTTCTAACCATCCTCAAACAGCAAGAGGACAACTCAATTCTAGAGACGGCCCAATCAGCACTTTTCGGGTCAATCGGCAATTGGGTTCAAGTTCATTCATTTTTTAAACTCCACCTGGATAAAGTGAATGAAATACAGTGTTCAGCATTCCTATCTCTTCACAGCCTGGCTGTTTTGAAGCTAAAGGGTATGAGCTGCACAAGGCTAGGCTAATAACATCAGCAGTCCATCTAAATGACTGGCTGGGTACATTTCTGGTGTCTGAATATGAATTGAACTTTGTGCGATGGCACAAAATGCTGCGTTGCGGTGAACAACTGAACAGTGCTCAGGGAGTCACGAAGCGATGGCGCCTCAACATGCTGTATTGGAGCCGGTGTGTGTACAGGAAGTGCAGGGTCCGGTGCCCAAGGAGCCTCGCACCAGTGGGTATCGGGACCAAACGGATCCATCCATCTATCTCTACTCAATGAGTCTGAAAGGATGTGTAGCTCTTCAAGAATCTCCTCACTGAGAAATAAAGAAGCTACTGGTGTTCTCAGAACAATGGACCGACCAGCCATGAGTCCAGAACCTGAACATCGCTGAATGTGCTTGGGGTTACGTGGATCTTGAGGAGCAGGAAACACAATGTAGAAGTTGGTCCTTGCCAACTGAAAGCAAGCCTGGAAGGCAAAGGTGGACACGGGTAACGTATATGCTAATATTCCAGCTTTTCATTTGAAAGCCTCTCTCTATCTGCTTCCTCTCGCCAGTGCGAACTCGGCTGCAGCTCTGAAAGTGGTGGGCGACGGAGGGAAAGTATAATAAAACCTGAAACTTTCAGTTCAGCACAGCATGTTCTCACCTACTGCTGCACTGGCTGGCCGCCACACTGTGTATTCTATCCCTCTGACCTCCGACTGACTGTTTAAAGCCCCTCCGCCTCGGCCAGCCCTAATGAATACAGACGCCCGGGTACCACGCAGGCTCTGCGGTCTCTTTCACTGCCATGCTCCGCTTCACACTAGCTCAGGCAGACCCAAGTGCGAAACATCAAACGGTGTGACACATGAGTCGCTGGACCAGCAGCATCTCGGGTGGTCCGCAGTTGTCTGAAAGCAGTATTTTAATGAGTAGATCCTTTGTGGCAGGGGTTCCCAGCCCGTTCCAGTCCTACTGACGTTGGAAGGATCTTGCACATGAAAATCCTGAACATCCCTGCAAAAACTCCCTCGGAAAAACAGCACGGAATTCATGCTGCCTACCTTCCGGGAACCTGGAGACCCGATCAGTCCCCAAAGAGCAGGAAATGTCAAAATCTGCATTTCCATCAGGGATCTTCTCAGTGGGCCATCAGAACTTGTGAACTTTTTCCGCGTCTGAGTGAAGTTTGACGTGGCTGCTCTTTTCCTGACCAAAGAGCCAAAAAAAAAGGCATCGAAGGAAAATCTCGGAAGCGGTAAACAGGAGTGTGAGCTGACTTTCAAATCCACTTTGACTTCAGAGGATCCCACGTTTCTCTCGCTACCTGCTTCACAGTACAGTGATTCTGCTTTATCTCCAGAAGTACAGAGCAGCGGGGGGAACTGTCATGAGACCGGGAATATCACGAGAATGGCACGCGTCATCCCCCTGAGTGGCGAGGAAGCAACAAAATCAGATCTAAAATGGATAATGTTGGCCTGGATTTCAAAGTTCAAGCTATATAGCGCTAAGTTCCCGCTAAATAATTCAAAATGTTATGTTAGTCTTCTTCCTGATCTGCCTTTCCACCATCTCCGTCTCAAAGGAGGAGGAATTGTGGCGCAGAGCTGAAGAACGAAAAATATATATCTATAATTTGAAGCATTTTGAGCCCTTTGCTGGTGTTTTCTCTGCAAAGCTGGGGCCTTTTACAGCATTCTAGTCAGGCGCAGCGTAACTCATCCCAATGGCTTTCATTGGTTTATATTCCGCGTTAGTCATTTCATTACAAACCACAATAGAGCGCTTTTAAATTAGACATTAAAACTGTATAATATTCGAATCTGGTTCACGGGCCTGCTGGGATCTTTCCCTGAGAGTGCAGAGAACTCTGGGCAAAATAACAGTCAGACAACCAGATTCCACTCCAGTTACCCGGATGGTACAAGTCTGTTACTGATGGGAATCCTCATTAAAACAAAACCGATATTTCACAATATATATATATTAAAAATGAGAACTTTCTGCCTGTGGTGGGAACCAGTAGGGCACCTCTTGTTGGAGGGCTAACCTTCACATTGTCAATAGGGAAGCACCGATTGAACATTTCTGGCCGAAGAGAATGAATCATTTGGCCAAAGGCTGAAGGCCAAATCCCGTTTTTTACAGATCACATTGTTTCATTCATTTATTCATTCATTCATTCAGTGCCACTTTTTCACCACTGCATAAATTAAATAGGCTAAATCCCAGATAGCAAGTTGGCATATGCTGGCCCACTGTTGGCACTTGCAATCTTCTGTGAGCCAAAGGTGGTCCACATATTTACAACATGCGTTTGGCCTACCTGTCCCAAAAACGATCTGGTCCACTTCTGGCACGGGTACTTAATGTGATGCGTATGTGGCCCACATCTTGCTGCCGGGAGCGGTCCACCCAAGTGCCATCAACCCATCTGGCAGGTGGACCAGATGAAAATGGGGAATGGGGAACTCTCTCGAGTTCCGTTTGGCTCAAATGCTTGAAACTGAATAACACTCTGATTCCCGTCTACATCCGGGAACTAGAGAAGGCTAACAGCGTCATTAAAAACGTTAATGTTGGGTATAAAGTATTCAGTCTTTTAACTTATTCGACTGAACACCGAAAGTGATATTTTTGCCACTTTTGGCCGAATATTTTCGGTTGCCGAACATTCAGTGCATCCCTAATTGTCAGTCACATGTCAGATAGTCTACCATGAATACACACCTAGGAACAACCATGGACTATATGGGACGATATAGGAAAAACACTGACATTGAAATTACTTTTCCCTGTGATATACAGTATATTCCGGCATGAAAAATTATTCAGGAATTTTCACCAGATGACTTGAACATCAATATTTAAAAACATTATTCATTGTAAAATGATTGGGGGTGAAAATAATAATAACAAAGCTGAGAAATGACTTTAACACTCTTGTGAGTGTGAACTTTAGAGCTCTGTAATGGGTTTCAGTGCATCAAACACAACAGCAGGTGAGAGCTGTGTCTACTCTTCCCTGTGTAACCAAGAAGTCCAGGAACCTTGCAAGCTTTGCTACAGTATCAAGCAGTAAACAAAAGTTTGTAGCATGACCTGTTTTCATTTCATTCGTCCTACTAGACATTGCATGTCCTGCAATGTGAGTATTGCACAAGTGCACACCGCAATGGCAATGCTGAAATGGTCACTGTGCAGCCGTAGTGGGAACAAACCAAGAGTGAAAGCCTGTCCAACACCTCAAAGGCTGATGGTGCGCTCACCAACACTGTGGAGCAGACAACAACCCTGAGGAAATGACACCCGTTATGGTGTAATGGTATTGTGATGGTATGGTAAAGCTTTGCCATAGTCTGTTGGCAAACAACCTAAAACATCTCTTAACATCTTCAGAAGTGTCTCCATTAAATGGATTTGGTGCATCAAGTGACAAAGCCAAATCAACAAAGTGCGTTTCACCTGCTAGTGTTTCACCTGTGCTATCAGTTTTACTGCAGACGCTAAAAGAGGATGGACTAGATGGACTCGAGCTGTAAGGACGGGTTTCAGAGGGGGACATATGCTTACTTGCCATCCCATTCTTAATCTGTAGGGCTTAATCCGTAGGGTTTGGTATACCCTCCACCAAACTTTACACTTGGCACAATGCAGTCAGACAGGTACCGTTTTCCTGGCCACCGCCAAACCCAGACTTGTCCTTCGGATTGGCAGACGGAGAAGCGTGATTCGTCTCTCCAGAGAACACGTCTCCGCTGCTCTAGAGTCCAGTGGTGGCACTGTACACCACTACATTTGACGCTTTGCATTGTGCTTGGTGATGTAAGGCTTGGATGCAGCTGCTCAGCCATGGAAACCCATTCCATTAAGCTCTCTATGGCCTGTTCTTGAGCTAATCTGAAGGCCACATGAAGTTTGGAGGTCTGTAGCGACTGACTGAATGGCGACCTCTGCGCAACTATGTGCCTCTGCATCCGCTGACCCCGCTCTGTCATTTTACGTGGCTGTCGTTCCCAATCGCTTCCACTTTGTTATAATCCCACTAACAGTCGACTGTGGAATATTTAGTAGTGAGGAAATTTCATGACTGGACTTGTTGCACAGGTGGCATCCTATCGCGGCACCAAACTGGAATTCATGGAGCTCCTGAGAGTGACCCATTCTCTCACTAATGTGTGTAGAAGCAGTCTGCATGTGTAGGTGCTTGGTTTTATACACCTGTGGCCATGGAAGTGATTGGAACACCTGAATCCAGTGATTTTGATGGGTGAGTGAATACTTTGGCCATATGGTGTATATTCGTTCTTGGTGGCACATCATCTGTCAAGGCTGAGGTTTGATTTCCACACACAGATTCTTCGCTGTGCTGCTCACGCTGCCTACGGAACAACACCCCCCCCAGTGCCGCCTTTCTTCCTTCATAGTGGATTAGACTAATACTCCATGTAGAGAAATCCCGGTGAGTAGTAAGCGGCAGTGCCTTTGATTTGCTGGCTCTAAACACATTTGGAAATCATTGTTATTCATCCCCGAGCTGATCTGATCCACAGAAGGCCTGCTTCATTATGAAGCAAGTAGGACGATACCGGTCAATTTACATGAGATTCATCTTGGAAAAGGCACGATTAGGCTCGTAAGGCGGCTGTTTTTTCAGCCTAGTATCAAGTGGCAGACACCACTCCACAGCAGATGGTTAGCATCAGGGACGGTGCCAAGGCTCAGGGCTCCTGTGCCCTTGGAGTACCTTTGAAACTTACTTCCCTACAAGTGCTGCACTTGGACGGTCTGCTTGTATTTTCCTGAGCCACGGCCATACAGCTGTACACTACACTGCCAAAAGTATTCGCTGCAGGCCAGTCAAGTTCTTCCAGACCAAACTCGCTCATCCATGTCTTTATGGACCTTGCTTTGTCCACTGGTGTGCAGTCATGTTGGAACAGGAAGGGGCCGTCCCCAAACCGTTCTCACAAAGTTGGGAGCATGAGATTGTCCGAAATCTCTTGGTCTGCTGAAGCATTAAGGGTTCCTTTCAACTAACGGGCCGAGCCCAACTCCTGAACAACAACCCCACACCATAATCCCCCCTCCACCAAACTTTACACTCGGCACAGTGCAGTCAGACAAGTACTGTTCTCCTGGCAACCGGCAATATTTTACGTGGCCTACCACTGAGTTGCTGTTGTTCCCAATCACTTCCACTTTGTTATAATCCCACTGACAGTTGGAATATTTAGCAGTGAGGAAATTTCACGACTGGACTTGTTGAACAGGCGGCATCCTATCACGGCACCACGCTGGAATTCACTGAGCTCCTGAGAGCGACCCATTCTTTCACTAATGTCTGTAGAAGCAGTCTGCATGCCTAGGTGCCTGGTTTTATACACCTGTGGCCATGGAAGTGATTGGAACACCTGAATCCAATGATCTGGATGGGGGAGTGAATACTTTTGGCAATATAGTGCAGTTCCTCCCAGGTCATTTTTATATGGTCTAAAAGTCATTGAGTATCCAGAGAACGTCACTAGCAAATGAACAAGTGTGAGGAACAAGGCAGGCATGACCTCGTGGGTGTTGGCGACCGCGGGTGAATGACAATCTGAAAATTGTTTCACTAGTCAGGTAAGATTGCACGATCTGCTTC
>JAVGWN010002353.1:0-11228 GCA_034552555.1 Semaprochilodus insignis
GAACTCAACAAGGGGAAGAAGAAGATTGAGGAGACTGGTAATTATTGTTTTTTTTGCAAATGAGATATTTAAATGTTCAGGAGATGTGAGTTTGTAGAAAGAAGATTTTAGAAAGTCTTACTAGACTGATACCAGCTGTTATAGAGGGTGTTGGTGTCGAATCCAACACAAGACTAATGCTGATTTAGTTAAGCAGCAATCTCCCCAGGTTGTCCGACCAGAACAGGCAGATGTTCCCCTTTCAGCCTGCTGGTTTATTTACAGGCTCTAACCAATATGCCACTCATCCATTAGGTTGAACACTCCTTGATTACACTTTAACACTTGACTGTATATATACGTGTGTGTGTGTGGTTTCTATAAACAGAAATAAACAGGAAATACACAATTAGTTCAATAACAAATGTGAGAGATACTGAAATATATTACTGTCGCTTTAAAACTGTACGCGTTATCATAACACATTAAGTGCATAGCGGTTGTCCCTTTAACAGCGCAGAATGCAGCATGCGCTACTGAACATAAGCAACACAAACGTATTTACAAGCACTCACAGACGCACTGTAAGAATGAGAGAGAAACTGTCTGTCCCAGAGCCCCGTAGCATCCAAAGTTTTCTGCACTGATATCCTTCGCTCCGTTGCGCTCCTCTCACGCTGCGCAGCAGCAGGTCCGAGCGGCGCCGATGCGAGATAATAGAACGCTCTGATTGGTTCCCGAGCTGGGCACTGTCTGGTCACCAGCTTAGCGCGTGATCAGTGATCAGTGGCTCCTTGACCCATGCAGCAAAGCTGTGCAGCTTGGTTCAGCGAGTTGGGGGACAGCATTTTGAACACCAGCCATGAACCGTAATGATATCACTGTACTGTGTAACTTTGCACTGTGTGGTTTGTGGTTGATACTAATCAGATATTTAATTAATCTTTTATTCTTCTATTGCAGAAATGAGAGGAGTTCAGCAATGTGCNTACAGCTCGTCCTGAACTCTTCCTGTCTCATAGTGGAAAACAAGTGAGACACACGGACAAACGACAGGATCTCCCTGATAACCCAGAGAGGTTTGATCGTTGTCCCTGTGTTCTGGGAAAGGAGGGATTCTCCTCAGGGAGATTTTACTATGAGGTTCAGGTTAGTGGGAAGACTGAGTGGGACTTAGGAGTGACCACAGAGTCCAGTACCAGGAAGGGTAGGATTATAGCCAGACCTGAGAATGGATACTGGATTGTGTTTCTGAGAAATGAGACTGAGTATAAAGCTCTGGACTCTCCTCGTATTCTTCTCTCCTTAAAAAGAGCTCCCCAGAAGGTGGGGGTGTTTGTGGATTATGAGGAGGGTCTGGTCTCCTTCTATGATGTTGAGATCAGTTCTCATATCTACTCTTTCACTGGTCAGTCTTTTACTGAGAGACTCTATCCATTATTCAGTCCTGGTCTCTATAAAGGAGGTAAAAACTCAGCACCACTGATCATCACACCCGTTAAACACTAGGAATGAACATACGTTACTATAAATCCAAAAACTCAAGGAAAGACATGAGGGGGCAGCCGCTTAGTGTCATCTGAGTTTACATCTGAATAAGTCACAAGGGGTTCTTAAACTTCACTGCTGTGTCCCCTGAAGCTGTGGTTTAATGCACACCTGCAGTTTAAGCTGAACCTGATAAGTGTCATTTAAAAACCACACAGCTGCCACTAGATGGTGCTGTAGGTCAGGTTTTTGGTGCTGCATCACAGGTGTTTCTTTTGAGCCTGCAGGCTCCCAGCCTGGTTTTATTGGTGATTAATGTGAGATTATTGAAACTGAAACAGATTATCAGATCAGAACAATTAATATTCCATTTCTATGCCCATATACCTTCAGTCACAGTCTTTATTACATACACAGCGGTTTCAAATAGACTGTTTATTAAAGACTGTATTGTTCACAGAAGCTGACAATTACCTGTTTTTAGGCTATCACTAGCCTATGATTCACCACCCACATACAGTGGGGCAAAAAAGTATTTAGTCAGCCACTGATTGTGCAAGTTCTCCTACTTAGAAAGATGAGAGAGGTCTGTAATGTTCATCATAGGTACACTTCAACTATGAGAGACAAAATGAGAAAAAAAAATCCAGGAAATCACATTGTAGGATTTTTAAAGAATTTACTTGTAAATTATGGTGGAAAATAAGTATTTGGTCACCCAAACAAGCAAGATTTCTGGCTCTCACAGACCTGTAACTTTTTCTTTAAGAAGCTCTTTTGTCCTCCACTCATTACTGTTATAAATTGCACCTGTTTGACCTCGTTATCTGTATAAAAGACACCTGTCCACAGCCTCAAACAGTCAGACTCCAAACGCAACCATGGCTAAGACCAAAGAGCTGTTGAGACACCAGGAAGAAAACTGTAGACCTGCACCAGGCTGGGAAGAGTGAATCTACAATAGGCAAGCAGGTTGGTGTGAATAAATCAACTGTGGGAGCGATTGTAAGAAAATGGAAGACATACAAGACCATTGATAATCACCCTCGATCTGGGGCCTCACGCAAGATCTCATCCCGTGGGGTCAAAATGATCATGAGAACGGTGAGCAAAAATCCCAGAACTACACGGAGGGACCTGATGAATGACCTGCAGAGAGCTGGGACCAAAGAAACAAAGGCTACCATCAGTAACACGCTACGCCGAGAGGGACTCAAATCCTGCAGTGCCAGGCGTGTCCCCCTCCTTAAGCCAGTACATGTCCAGGCCTGTCTGAAGTTTGCCAGAGAGCATATGGATGATCCAGAAGAGGATTGGGAGAATATCATGTGGTCAGATGAAACCAACATAGAACTTTTTGGTAAAATCTCAATCGTCATGTTTGGAGGAAGAAGAATGCTGAGTTGCATCCCAAGAACACCATACCTACTGTGAAGCATGGGGGTGGAAACATCATGCTTTGGGGCTGTTTTTCTGCAAAGGGGACAGGACGACTGATCCGTGTTAAGGGAAGAATGAACGTTTTTTTCTCATTTTGTCTCTCATAGTTGAAGTGTACCTATGATGAAAATTACAGACCTGTAAGGAGGAGAACTTGCACAATCAGTGGCTGACTAAATACTTTTTTGCCCCACTGTAATACCTGCTCTGTGGTGGTCCCGTGGGGGTTCTGACCATTGAAGAACAGGGTAACACAGTGTGTGTGTGTGTGTGTGTATATATTTTACATCTTATTTTACTTTTCTGTTGTTTTTACCATTTTGCTGATTTCCAGTTCAACCCACCTTTTAATAATCATCTAAAAACCTTTTGCCTAGTTATTAATTAAACTACTGTTTATTTATTTTACTGACTTGTGTACATTTTATTTCAGTTTTATTCCTTCTCTTTCTTTTCTGTTTTTGTTGGTGTTTTGCTTTTATGTCTTAATTTTATTCTTCAGTTGTAGAGCACTTTCAGATGTTTTGTGTATGAAAACTGATCCATAAATAAAGTGTATTACTATCATTATTAAATTGAATGTGAATGTTGAGTCATACTTGAGCCAAAGCTAAAACCCTGCATACATTATTAGGTCAAAATAAGATACTCAGAGAATCAACAGAACTTTAATAGCCTTTAATGGTGGTCACCAATCTCACCTGTAAAGACCAGTTTGGCTGCAGTAAGGACCGGTTTGAGCAGCATCACCTCAAGTGCTTTATCTAAATTGAGACTAGCTGATTAAACAGGTAAACTCAGGTGCTTCTGCTTGAATAGACCCTATACAGGTAACACTGACCAGATCTGTGAACTAAACCACTGTAACATAGTTCCCATTAATTACTACCAGGTTACCTACATGTGAGATATATATTTTATTTTTTTGAGTATAAGGTATATATTGTAATTCTGTAGTTCAGTTCATAAATATTTATTGATCAGTAAGTTTGGTGGATGAATTCAGGAAGTTTGTAATGTAGATTTTAAATTAAAAAAAGACTTTCTTATTTTTAAACTGCATGATAGCACTGCTTTGTATCAGTGCATCAGACTCCTTCTGGTCTCCTTCTATGATGTTCATAAATGCTGGTTTGTGGTTTATACTATTCAGACCTTTAATTAAGTTTTATTTAAATTTTAATAATGAATTATCATCTTTTATTCTTCTAATACAGAAATGAAGAGTCCAGCAATATGCAGGTGTGTAGATTCTCACTGAGTACATTATATACAGTATGTGAATAAACATACGTGAGTCTGCTCAGTTATATGTTGTTTACTGTTCATTTGTGTCTCTGTCTCTTAGTGGATGTGACTCTGGATCCTGATACAGCTCATCCTAAACTCATTCTGTCTGATGATGGGAAACAAGTGAGACACGGAGACAGACGGCAGGATCTCCCTGATAACCCAGAGAGGTTTGATCGTTGTGTCTGTGTTCTGGGAAAGGAGGGATTCTCCTCAGGGAGATTCTACTATGAGGTTCAGGTTGGAGGGAAGACAGCCTGGGACTGAATATACAGCAGCAGACTCTCGCTCTGTCTCTCTGTCCTTGGAACAGGTTCCCCAGAAGGTGGGGGTGTTTGTGGATTATGAGGAGGGTCTGGTCTCCTATGATGTTGAGATCAGTTCTCATATCTACTCTTTCACTGGTCAGTCTTTCACTGAGAAACTCTATCCATTCTTTAGTCCAGGTTTCAATAAAGGAGGTAAAAACGCAGCACCACTGATCATCATGCCTGGTAAACTGTAGGAATTAGTTGGTTTGTCAGATTTCAGTGTGTAAATAAAAGTAAAAGTACAGAAAATTCTACAGTACACTTTACAGTGAATGAATGCATAAATAAAGTTTCACATTTCAGAAATGGACTCTAAATGGCAACATAATTTCAATTACGTCCTAGTGTGAATGCCAGTTGGGGGTCTCTCTGTACCATCACTGTAAAATCCACCCACCTTGCTCACTCTTACAGTAGACGTAAATGTGTGGTGCCATCTGCTGGTGGAAAGCTTTAATAACTCTGCGTTTGATGGAGCCGTAAGCAAGAAATGTCTGAATTCAGATAAACAGTAATACAGTGTTCAGCGAAAAGCTCATATAAGCTCATATACTAGTACAGGAATAAAAAAATAATAATTGCAGCATCTTCTGCAAAGTGTTGGAGTTCAGCAGTTAAACTGTTTGTTACCACATGAAAGAAACTTCAGGCTGAAGTGATGAGCTGTTCTTTACAGTGTGACTCTTTAAACTTGAAATAAAGTATCTTTCACACTAGAGCTCAAGAATGTAGGATGTTTTAATGAAGGCATTTACAGAAACGTCTTACTATTAACTTCCAGTCCTTTTTAGACCAAATCAAGATCCTCAGGTAACCCCATACCTGTAACAGCCTTTAATAGGGGTCAGCACATTTAACTGTAAAGGCTGTAGGCTTTATTACAACTGACCTGCAGCACTTGAACTAAACAACTGATTAAACAGGTAAAATCAGGAGTTTCTGCTGGATTGGAGTGAAACTCACCCTTAACAGATATAATACCTGCCACCTGTCAGTCAAGATATGCAAGTACAACCAACCCTCATTATGAATGGTGTGGGAGTGGTGTTGTGATGTGACTCAGAAGAAACGAAACTTGTGTCATAAACGAAATTCATTTCCTTACAGCAGGACACAGTTTCCAGTTTGAAGGATCTCCAGTCAGTCCAACTCAGGTAAACTCTACAGATCAACTCTGAAGGAGCAGAAAACCAGATCAAAGGAGAGACAGTGAAAGTTCTGATGTGGTAATTATTACTGTCTGTTGCTGAAAGTATCTTCAGATGTTCAAGTTTCAGGTGTTCATTTGTTTATCTACAGAGTTCATGATTAACAGGTAGAATGAGCTGCCGATCAGTCAGACGAATGTGATTGGTGTTACACAGTACATAGATGTTTTCCCTTGAAGAGCGTTTTTCATAGCGGAGGCAGATCAAAGTGCTTTACGGTTGTTTCTCTGCAGTAACAAAAGAAAAGTTAAATCAATCTGAGTTTAATCTTGTTAAATCTGAGTTAAACGTTTTTTGGCACTAATTAAGTGCTTTACTGTGAACAAAGTAATGCGCTGTGTATTATGTTGCACTTTGTTCTACTGTACTGATTGTATTTCAGTTTAGCATTAGTTCCTCACCATATGATGGTCACCTAACATGAAGAATGTAGAAAGTTTTCTTTGGTCTCAAATCTCCCTCATGACGTCTGTGTGTCTCCTCTATCAGTCATGGCTTCCTCCAGCAGTCTCCTGTCTGAAGATCAGCTCCTGTGCTCCATCTGTCTGGATGTGTTCACTGATCCAGTCTCTACTCCATGTGGACACAACTTCTGCATGGTCTGTCTCAAAGAATACTGGGACAGCAGTTCACACTACCAGTGTCCAGTCTGTAAAGAGGAGTTCTCCAGAAGACCTGAGTTCCGTGTGAACACCTTCATCTCTGGACTGGCTGCTCAGTTCAAGAAGTCAGTTCAGGTGAAATCCAGCAGAGCTCCAGAGAAACGTCCCTCTGAACCTAACAAGGTGCTGTGTGACTCGTGCAGTGAGGAGAAGCTGGAGGCTGTAAAGTCCTGTCTGGACTGTGGGATGTCTTACTGTGATGCTCATCTGATGCCTCATAAAACTACACCTAAACTCAAGAAGCACAAACTGATGGAGCCTGTGGAGAACCTGGAGGACTACATCTGCCAGAAACATGAGAGACCCCTGGAGCTGTTCTGTAGAGATGACCAGACGTGTGTGTGTCAGTTCTGCACTGAAGGAGACCACAAGACTCACAGCACTGTTCCTATAGAGGAGGAGATTCAGGTGAAGAAGGTGAGAGACATGTAGGCATAGAGTTATTAAACCTCTCCTGATTCTCCATTAGCATAATTCTCATACGAACAAGTGCTTTTCTTTTAAAATCACTGTCTCTTTATCATAGATTCAAATGGAAATGACACAGGCAGACATTCAGCTGATGATCCAGGACCGACTGAAGAAGATTGAGGAGATCAAACACTCTGTAGAGCTCAGAAAAGTGAGTCTTAACTGTTCAATCATTATTTACAGTGAAGGGATCTGACTACGTACAGTTTTACAGATCTGTGAAACTGTGGAGATGAACATCTTTGGGTTTTATTTTTATCTAGAAATCATGACATGTACTGTGGAGTACCTTAAGGATCTATACTGGGGCCACTTTTACTTATACATGCTGCTGTTCATATTATATATTATATTATTCCACAGAAAGCTAAAGAGCAATGTAGGATGTTGGGTTGTTTATAGTTTGCTGGGTGCTGTTCTTCACTCTGACCTCAGTTTCAGATTTTGCATTGAAAGCATCAATAAAACATTAGAAACATTTCAAACAGGTTTTTCAAGACACTGACTTTTATTTAATTTTCTGTATTTAGATCACTGCAGAGCACTACTTACCGTTTATTATATACTGTTACTGTTGTCTCCTATTAGAAAAACACAGAGCAGGAGAAAGCAGACAGTGTGGAGGTCTTCAGAGCTCTGGTGCGCTGCATTGAGAGAAGCCAGGCGGAGCTGCTGGAGCTGATGGAGGAGAAGCAGAAAGCAGCAGAGAGGCAGGCTGAAGAGTTCATTAAAGAGCTGGAGCAGGAGATCACTGAGCTAAAGAGGAGAGACACTGAGCTGGAGCAGCTCTCCCACACTGAGGACCACCTCCACCTCCTACAGGTCAGAGTCCCTCTGTTTCTCAGTAGTACTGCAGTACATCACAGGACAGCACTCCCCATGCTGAGGGGTTTCTCCTCTCTCCTGCTGTACTGTAGGTTTATCCGTCCCTCTGCAGACCTCCACACACCAAGAACTGGACTGACCTCCGTATTAACACTCCTCTGAGGGTGGAGAGTCTGAGGAGAGCTCTGTCTCAGCTTCAGGCATCAATCTGCAAGGAGATGGAGAAGATTCCTGACATAAGTAAGTATTTAATGGTCAGTTAGATGTTCAGCCGATGTGAGTTTGGAGGAAGAAGAATTCAGGAGGTCATCAGTAAACAATTAAATTAAATATGTAATTGAGTAAGTATTTAAATGTTTCATTATAGATTTTTTCATTGTTTTCACTGTACTGTGTCACTTGGTGTTGATGTTAAAATGCTGGTTTGTGGTTGATACTGAGCCCAATTTAAATTCTAATAATGAATTATATGATCTTTTATTCTTCTAACACAGAAATGAAGAGAGTTCAGCAATATGCAGGTGTGTAGATTCTCACTGATTACATTACGTATGTGAATAAACATACGTGAATCTGCTCAGTTATGTTCCTTAGTGTTTAAATGGGTTTAAATTGTGTCTCTTTGTTTCAGTGGATGTGACTCTGGATCCTGATACAGCAAATCCTTACCTCATTCTGTCTGATGATGGGAAACAAGTGAGACACGGAGACAAACGACAGGATCTCCCTGATAACCCAGAGAGGTTTGATTATTGTGCCTGTGTGCTGGGAAAGGAGGGATTCTCCTCAGGGAGATTCTACTATGAGGTTCAGGTTGGAAGGAAGACTAAGTGGGATTTAGGAGTGACCACAGAGTCCAGTAACAGGAAGGGGAAGATTACAGCCAGACCTGAGAATGGACACTGGATTTTGTTACTGAGAAATGAGACTAAATATACAGCTCTGGACTCTCCCCATACTCCCCTCTCCTTGAAACGTGCTCCCCAGAAGGTGGGGGTGTTTGTGGATTATGAGGAGGGTCTGGTCTCCTTCTATGATGTTGAGGTCAGGTCTCAAATCTACTCTTTCACCGGTCAGTCTTTCACTGAGAAACTCTATCCATACTTCTCTCCCTGCCTCAATAAAGGAGGTAAAAACTCAGCACCACTGATCATCACACCTCTTACACATTAGAACTGAGGTTCTTCATTCTCATCATTTGAAATGTCATTTCAGAGTGTGTTTTTCATGCAGTGAATAAAAATAACGAATGTTTGAATAATTAATGAAAAATAAATCTATAGTAAATCAGCAGTGCAGTGTTATAGCATTGTTTAGTCACAGCTCTGCTTTTAATGAACTAGAACAAACTTGAGGTTCCGAAAATCAGTTTCCTTTTTATGACGTTAAACCTTAAAGCGTGATGTTTCCAATAATGCATTGGAAACGACTTTTTAGGAGGTTTGAAATTCAGTGTAGCTCTAGAATCTTAAATCCGTCTATACAGACGTGGATATGATGGAGTTTCACGCTGCTGTTGAACACAGTGTCTTGATAAAAACCTCTGGACTGTGATTAAAAACGCCATACACACAAAAGCTACACTAGAGGTATATATTAGATGTTAATCCCTGAATACCAGCCTGACTCTGTGGGTACTTCAGTGGTTCTGTGGTTCTTTTAGTGGTTCTGTGGTTCCATTAGTGGTTCTGTGGGTAAGAACTCTATTAAAAGCACTATACTGAGTATTAACACTTCTTATCAGTGTAGTGTAGCTCCTGAGAGTCAGACAGATAAACATGAGGACATTGACAGTGTTTAGAAAAGTGAATTTCATTCAGTCCTATTTAACCTTTATTCTGTGTAGTAGGACGTACAGATTTAGTTTGTTCTTTGCTTTCTCTCACTCTCCAGCTCAGTGATAAACCCTCTCTACCTCACTCTGTACCACCAATGCTCTAATTCACATTCATTCAGCAGTTCTTAATGTACAACAAATGATTTCTGTTGATGTCAAATTATCTTATAATATCATGTTATGTTATATTATACAGGTTTCCTGGTCAGAATGGACCTTCACCATAATTAACATTCATTATTACCTAGGAAATGTGTCTGTAATCTTTATATTATAATCAATAAGTGTGAGAATGTGTGTTCAGTAGATCAATGGTAAGTCAGAGTGAGTAGTTCCGGACCCTCTGGTAAGCCAGCAGATCTCTGTGTGACAGACAGTGCAGCTTCTGGAAGACAACGATGTGACAGACATCAGACCTGACCAGAGTCTGTCTGTGTCTGATCAATTAAATGACCCCCTCTTTTCTAATCTGCTGTTCTTTATTTGACCTGATCTGGTAGTGATGTGGATCCACATGCAGCTCAGCTCTTTTTGTTCTTTATCAAACCGGGTTTTAATTGGTGACTTCATTGCTGATGATAATGGCGTAGAACACATTCAGCCTTCAGTCTAACACCAGCCATTCAACAGCCCTCCCAGTTACCCTCTAAACCAGGGTTTCTCAATATGTGGGCCACAAGGCACCCTCTGGTGGTCCACAGGCCCATCCTCAGGGGAAGGCAGTAGTTCTTAGTCGTCACTGAAGTATAAGTGAAAATCAGGAGATCAATCATGCAAATAAAAACTTATATTTGATTATTGATTTTGGTTGTTAACATGAATTGCTATGAATTATCTATTTTAAGTTTGTTCAAATCAGACAGAACTTAGTTACCTGGATATATTCTCACAGGATAAACATGACTTTATTTATTTATTCCTTTTTAAGAACAAGGGTGCATATTTTAAGAACAAAGGTCAGACCTGTCGCACTGACCTCTTTAGTCATGAAAACCTTTGAGAGACTGGTTCTCAGTCACTGGAAGGACATCACAAACCCCCTGCTGGACCCCTTGCAGTTTGCATACCGGGCCAACATATGGCACTTCATCAAATCCTTCAGCACCTCGACCATCCAAACACTTATGCAAGAATTCTATTCTTGGACTTCAGCTCAGCCTTCAATACCATCATTCCAGGACAGCTACACAGCAAACTGACCCAACTTAATGTACTAGCCTCCACCTGCCAGTGGATCACAAACTTCCTCACTGGTAGGGAGCAGCAGGTGAGGTTGAGATGACAGTGGACTTCAGGAGAAGCCCCGCAAGCCCTTCCAGCATTCACCATCCTGGACAGAACTGTGATGGCTGTGGAGTCTCACAAGTTCCTCACAAGTTCCTGAGTACAACAATCGCCAAGAACCTGAAGTGGGACTGCAACATCAGGTCCATCATCAAGAGAACCCAACAGAGGATGTACTTTCTGCGTCAGCTGAGGAAGTTCAACCTGTCCCAGGAGCTGATGGTACAGTTCTACACTGCCACCATAGAATCTGTTATCACCACGTCCATCACAGTGTGGAGCAGCTCCGCCACCAAATATGACACTCACAGACCGCAGCACATCATCAGGTCTGCAGAGAAGCCCACTGGAGTCAAAATACCCACACTGCTGGTGCTCCATCCTCCGTACTGACTGTCTCAGACTGGTGCTCCGTCCTCTGTACTGACTGTCT
>JAVGWN010002354.1:0-11228 GCA_034552555.1 Semaprochilodus insignis
TAGAGTGTGAGGCACCCTTTCCGATAAACCCTGGGTCGCATTGCTAGTCTTCAGGGAACCCCGAGACACAAACCCTGGAATCTCACAAATATGTATCAGGCTTAGGCACACCTTAAGCAACCTTGCTGAGAAGCTTGCCTACAATAGCGGTCCGGCGATCAACTCAAGTCACATTGCTAGCCTTCAATAAACCGAAGATACGGACCCCAAAATCAGCAGGCTCCTCACCCGTTGTCTTCTCTGAGGCGCCCATCTTGTTAGTGTCATAATCACATGATCAGCGACTAGTTGGCCTCAAGCTTGAAGAGCCATTGCCAAGCCTGACTAATCTGCATGTGAAGCAGCAGAGGTGAGGGTGAAGAGGGTGAAGCCATACTTGGTCCACTAAATGAAGCCGGATCCTCAATTATTGGAAGTTGCTGCAAAAAACTACACATCATCCACATAACGGAGGCCCCCGTGACTGAAACGTACCTAATAGCATATAATCCCTCCACAAGCACCAANGAAGTTTTCACCGTTCATTTTGATCTATTCATCTGTAGTTTTCACCTATAAACTCTCTCTCCCTCTCTCTTTCTCTCTCTCTCTCTCTCTCTCAAACACACACACACACACACACACACACATACACATTGAATGGCAATATGCAGAAAGTAACTCCTCCCAGTTGATGTGGGTGTTCGGTTTAGGAGCAGGCTTTGGAGAGTCACTCTAGGTCACAGCCCAGCAGAATATATAGAGCAGAGACAAAGAGATGGCCATGTTAAAACAAAACACTCTGGCTTCTGACATGCTGTAAGGTCACAGTGATGAATACCATTGCCCTTCAGTTTATACTACTGACAATAAACAGCCCCACAGATGTTGAAGCATTTACAGTCCATCATAGATCTGCTCACTGATAGCACAATGTTCCACTTCTCCATTATAGTCACCACAGACTGGATAATAATCCAGCCTTTCTAGTGCTGTCTGAAGTCCTGTGAAGAGTGTAATATGTAGTCACTGTCAGTTTTTTTAAATGCCTTTTACACTATTTGAACATTTCATAGCGAATGGACCAACAGAAATAATAAGCTCACCAGACCAAAACATGAAACGTACCTAACAGCATGTAATACCTTCACAAGCACCAATAACAGCTGTGACTGGATTTAGCATGGACTGGACAAGTTTCTGGATGTAGGCCCCGTCAACGTTCAGACACTCTTGCATCAAAGAATTGCACAGTTGGTCCAGATGTGGTGGATGCCTTCCCTGGCACAATTCCAAGGAGAATTCCCTGTAGACTGGGATTGTAGCCACTGCTGGTAGACCCGTATGACCGTACGCTTCCATACACCTGCAGATTCAGCTACTTCCTTCACACTATGGTCTTTGGCACGCCCAAATGCAGTCACTCCTTTTAGCCAATCATTATCATCTGCTCTGGAGCCATTTTCCACACATGGAACGAGACATTCCCTGCACTGTACCACCTCTTCCCAATCTATGGATCCCGTCACTCACACCCCGCAGGGATTTACAGCTCCGTCATCCTTGTGCAGCGCCATCTGCCAGAGCCTGAAGTTACTACCACCTTAAACACACAAGGTGACTCATTTTTCTGTCCAGTGAGCTTTGTAACAGTATGCTGTTTCCTGTTTAATTGACCAGCGTGAAGTGACTAGTGCACTGCGGAAGTGGTCAATTTGGGACACAGCATGTGTGCGTGTGTGCTGTGGGGGTTTAGAAATGCTGTTTCCTTGAGGGACGGTTACCCGCACTGACTGCTAAGAAGAGAAGAAGAGGGTTAGCAGCTGGAGGCCGAAACTGTCAGAGCCAAGAAGATGCCAAAACACCGTTAGCAATGCTAACAGCACACACACACACACTGAAGAGAGATAGGGAGAAAGAGAGGCTACGTTACTGCCAGAAGGCTAGCGAGATAAGTTATTATCTTATATAGTTCCCCTCCACAGCGGAAATGGAAGGACGCTTGATAGCACAGAGCACAGGTGGCAGCAGCAAAGGACGCTAGCCAAACAGTGTAAGGCCATAGAGACATATAATTAGTTAGTCTCGTAGTACACAGTTAATGCTGGTAGTTAAACTGTTAACCCTCCATGAGTCGTCCTGTTAGTACCAGCACCACTGGCAGACGGCTGCACCAAGCAGGACTACATGCACACAGACCGTTACAACGACCGTCCTTAACACCACGTCAACATCGCCAAAGACTGCAATGGTGTCGTGCCAGACTGTCATGGAGTGACTCAGAATGGCAGCGGGTCATCTTCAGTGATGAGTCCAGCTTTGTGGTCACACGTCACATGTCCGGAAGGCCTGGTGTCACTCCACCTCCACCCCTACCACACCATCTGCAGGAACCGTGTGAGAATGCTCAAGCTGCATGGGATGGATTACCACAGGACTCCATTAGGAACCTCTACAGCTCCATGCCGAGATGTCTGGCATGTTGGGTTAGCAAACACGGCGGCCCGACACCATCCTGAGAGACAGACTTCTGTATGTGTAGCTCAATAAATATTGATCATATCAGTCTAAACTGATTATCATTTATTGATCTTGGTAACCTTTATCTTCCTTCCCAACAGCACTGCAATCCCACACCTCCTTCTGGGTGTATATATATATATATATATGTGTGTGTGTGTGTGTGTGTATATATGATTCCACTAATAAGGCCAGTGAGCACAGGTACAGTCTACGTGTTGAAACTCTGGCAATGATATAGTAAGTGTTGACAGGAACACATCTGTAGCTAAGGGAAAGCCGAAGTAAAGGGCAAAGTTAATCTGCTCTGCTGCCCAGAGGAACAGCCTCGTACACCTAATATTAGCCTCAAGCCGTGATGCTATACTCCTAATATAGAAAGCAAGAAGTGAGGTCAAACTCCTAATCTAGGACAAATGGAATGATGTCACACTTCTCCTTTCTCCCCTCTGAAACTGAGCTGCAACGCCTCACACACAACACTCCTGTGTGCTGTGTTTCTTATACAATCGCCTCAGTGTATCTAAGACAATGCATTCTGGGTAATGGAGTCATTGTGTCATGAGACGACTGACCACAGCACACGAGGATAGAGTCATTGAGGTTACAGGCGTTGAGTCAGAGAAACACTGGAGCTGAACCGGCCGAACATTTTTTTGGTGCATTCTGCCTATAATACGAGGAGATCATTTCACCGATCTATTAATTAGAATTAATTAGTATAATTATATGATATTATAATTAGCATTAAGCTATGAGCCAAAACATATTGGCCAGGCTTAGGGGCCAACCGTGGCAGAAACTAGAGCAAGATGAAACACCAAGTGGCTCCAAGACTCAAAAAGAGTAGCTCCCTGAATGCATGAGGTGGAACCACTGAAACAAACCAACACTTAGACGGAGAACCTCCTTAAGAGCACGAGGAAGAACCAATGAGAAGAACCAAGGCTTAATTTTGGGTTGTACTGGGAGGGGTTTGGCCAGTACTTGGAGGGCTTTGGACTGTACTGGAAGGGGTTTGGATTTTGGAGTTCGGTTTGTACTGAGAGGGGTTTTAGTTGTAATGGGAGGGGTTTTGACTATGCTGGGAGGGGTTTGGGCTGTACTGAAAGGAGTTTGGGCTGTACTGGGAGGGGTTTGGATGGTACTGGAAGATGTTTGGGTTGTATTGGGATGGGGTTGGGTTTAGTGGGAGGGGGTTGGACTGTACTGGGACAGGGATGTGTGTTAAAGAGATGGTTTTGGTTGTAGTGGGAGGGGTTTAGATTATATTGGGAGGGTTTTTAGGCTGTACTGAAAGGAGTTTGGCTTGTACTGGGAGGGGTTTGGATGGTACTGGAAGATGTTTGGGTTGTATTGGGAGGGGGTTGGACTGTATTGGGACAGGGACGTGTGTTAAAGGGATGGTTTTGGTTGTAGTGGGAGGGGTTTAGATTATAATGGGAGGCGTTTGGGCTGTACAGGAAGGGACAGGGTTGCTCTGGGAGGGGTTTTAGGCTATACTGAAAGGAGTTTGGGTTGTACTGGAAGGGGTTTGATTTTGGAGTTTGGTTTGTACTGAGAGGGGTTTTAGTTGTAGTGGGAGGGGGTTGGACTATACTGGGAGGGGTTTGGATGGTACTGGAAGATGTTTGGGTTGTATTGGGAGGGGGTTGGACTGTATTGGGACAGGGATGTGTGTTAAAGGGATGGTTTTGGTTGTAGTGGGAGGGGTTTAGATTGGAATGGGAGGCGTTTGGGCTGTACAGGGAGGGACGGGGTTGTACTGGGAGGGGTGGGATGGGGTTGTACGGCTCAAATGCATCTCAGACCACCTGCTCCAGGGATTTGATTGGATTTGTATCTGTCTTAAAAGGGTGCATTTGTGCACATGTGGCATGGCTAGCCATAATTCTGATACTCAAGATGCACAAGGTGACCAAGTATAAACAGGGTCAGTGACGGAGGCGATGGTTCCAAGGCCTGCAGGCACAGCGCACTGAAAAGAACCGGATCAGGTATGTCATTCGACATCAAAGAAGCAATCTATATTGATGTCTTTGGGTTCTATTACATTCTTACTTCAAAGGAACTGCACCTGAGTTCTCTTGGAGCTTCTTCCTCAGGGGGTCTCAGTCCACTAATTTTGCGGGCACTGGGGTTCGAATAGCATAGTTGGCACTTGTTCCAACAAACCACACCAGCACTTGTGCCAGGGTTCGATTCAGCAGAGCCAAACCTGCTAAACGTGAACACGTCCCAGAAAAGCTCTGGTGGGCGACTCACAAGGCAAGACATGTACAGAATGCTAGCAATAAGAACATGGTAGCTCAGGAATGCAACACGAATGGGCCAGAAACATTTCATTTCAGTCATAGAACTTTAAATCTAAGTAACAGCACAACTTCAGTCCGGTTATAGAAGAGTGTGTGTCATCCCAAAACCACTTCACGACTGAATGGCATGCAGGAACAGCCAAGTCATGTGTCGGCCCACTGAGTAAGCCCAGTGCACGTGACGGTGGTGGGTACAGCGAGGGAGAAAGAGTCCACAATAACTCATCTATCCCTGTCTGTGGCCGAGTCCAATCCAATTTTAAATCCTGAAATTCCTCACACACATGTCGCTCACACTCCGTGAACCCGATGCCACTGGCAGTATTAGGCCTCAAGCTTTTACAGACTGAGGGCCCAATGTACACACTACCGGGAGGCATGTACTGGGAGGCATTTGGGTTGTCCTGGGATAGATTTGGGTTGTACTAAGAGTTTTGGCTGTATTGGGAGCAGTTTTGGTTGTACTGGGATAGGTTTGGACTTTATTGGCAGTGTTGTTAGCTGTACTGGGAGGCATTTGGGTTGTACTGGGATAGGTTTGGACTGTACTGGCAGTGTTTTTAGCTGTACTGGGAGGCATTTGGGTTGTACTGGGATAGGTTTGGACTGTACTGGCAGTGTTTTTAGCTGTATTGGAAGGGGTTTGGGTTGTACTGGGATAGGTTTGGACTGTACTGGCAGTGTTTTTAGCTGTATTGGAAGGGGTTTGGGTTGTACTGGGATAGGTTTGGACTGTACTGGCAGTGTTTTTAGCTGTATTGGAAGGGATTTGGGTTGTACTGGGATAGGTTTGGACTGTACTGGCAGTGTTTTTAGCTGTATTGGGAGGCGTTTGTGTTGCACAGGGAATGTTTTGGTTGTACTGAGGGGGATTTTGGCTGTGCTGGGAGCAGTTTTGGTTGTATGTTGTACTGTGAGGTGTTTGGGCCGTATCGGGGTGTTTTTTTGGGATTTACTGTTATAAGTTTGTTGTACAGGGAGGGTTTTGGTTGTACTGGGAGGCGATTGTTTTGTACTGGGATAGGTTTCTGGCACTGTGACTAGTTTGGGCTGTACTGGCAGTGTTTTGGCTGTGAGGGGTTTGTGTTATGTTGGGAGAGGTTTGGGTTGCACAGGGAAGGTTTTGGTTGTACTGGGAGGCATTTTGGCTGTACTGGGAGCAGTTTTGGCTGTACTGGGAGCAGTTTTGGTTGTACTGGGAGGGGTTTTCATGGTCGAATGTGTTTTGGAAAGACGAAGACATTTAAACTACTATAACATCTGGCTCAAATACATCTCAGACCACCTACTGAAGTGATTTTGACACTGTGAACTCAATGCCACTGGCAGAATTAAGCCTCAAGCCTTTAAAGACTAAGGGTCCGATGTAGATGCTGATTTCAGACAGTCACTCACCAAGACTTTTATCTGACCTAACGACGGCTGCTGATTGGATATTATTTGAGTGGTTTCTCAACATAACAGCGACAGCGGTCTTGGTGGGAGAACAGTCCAACACCCAAGAAAATCCAGCCAGGAGTGGCTCTGAGGCCAGAAACTATCCATTGATGAAGGTCTAGAAGATGGCTAACACAGATGCATCAACAGATGGGCTACCGTCGCTAACTGTACACGAGCCTGGAAGAGCTACAAGGTGGGGGTTTCTGGGGATCTCACCAACGGCGCCATATTGTTCTGCTCACGGAGAGCTTCCTAATTGCCCACTGAATTGAAACAAAGTGTGTCCAGTAAGAGGAACGAAGAAAAACAAGCATATAGGGTCTCTAGAGCGAGTGCCAAGGACCCCTCACCTTGTTAGGGTTGCGCTGATTGACGAACGCACTGACTGCACCTACAAAGCCATGGAGGTGCGAAGCATCTGCAAAAGCCCTGGAGCACCAGCTGAGACACGGCTCAAGCATCTCATTACCAGAGCCTGCATACCTTTCATATTCAGACGGGTCAAAGGCCGTTGGAAGTGTCAGACGGTTCAGGCTTCAGTGCCGTTTGCAGGCGCTCTCCCTTACGGCTGATTTGAGACCTGCTTCAAGCTTTCTCCTCTAATGGCTTGGATGGAGATCTGGGCAGGAGAAGCTGTTCCTGGATCAGCGCCGAAGGTCCATGTCCAGGGTTAATGCAAAGAAAGGAAAGTGGCGTCTATTTGCTCTTTTCTGAAAGGGTGTGCGGACACCCTCCCCCGACTTGAGACGGGGGGCCAAATCGAAGCGTTTTGACGGATGAATGCAAGAGGTGTGAAGAAAGAATGCAGGGTGCTTTCTTCTCCTTCACCTCACCATAATCCCTCTTTCGCAGCCGAGCTGAAAGGGCGGCTTTTCATTGACGGAAAAAGGCCGAAACGCTAGTCACTTCTGCACTCTTTCGCAACCCTTAGGGCGAACCAAAACCCCCCAAACCAACCTACCCACCCGCCACATCTCTCTCTATCCATTTCCAATGGTTTTCACCCACCTAATGCTGCTTCACCTCCCTTTATTCCTTAGCATATCTCCAGCTTTCCAGCTCTTTCCCTTTCTTCCCTCCTTCTCCGTTCCCCTCACTGAGAGGGGTCGGGACATTTTGGGTTCCAGCACATGACCCATGCTGAGCAGTCAGTTGTCTATTGTTGTACACTGGCTGATCCAACACACGACCTCATCAGCACCTGCTCTAATTATCCACTAATAGCAAACTCTGGCAGCAGCAAGGGACCAGAGCTCCGATACAGGGACTTTTCCAGGCTTGGAGTTGTGTGTCAACAAGGTGGCTGTAGTTATGGGTCAAAAATACATTGTATTTACTTGTGCATTGGTGATTAAGCAGTCTGCCAATTATACTGATGATCGATTGAGTCCTGGGGGCGGGCTGATCCCTCTTTACGGGGGTAACAGCCTCTATTCTTCTGGAAAGGCTTTATACGAGACGTTGGAACACTGTTGGTATCGCATTGAGCTATCACGAGAGCATTCCACTCCACTCCACTCCAACTCATCCCAAAGATATTGGATTGGCTTGGACTGGAGCTCCATCACACCAGAGAACACAGCCCCTCTGCTACACAGCCCCAATGCTGGGTGGCTTTATAGCCCTCTAGTTGATGCCTGGCATTGGGCACGGTGACCTCATGTGCAGCTGCTCCAGAGTGTCCCAGCTGTATTGGTCAAAGCTTTTCTATAGAGCGTATAAAAGCTGCTGCATGACAATTGAACACTTGTGCCAACAATGGGTGACCTTGATGTAGCTGAATTCACTAATTAGAAAGGGTGCCTGTATACTTCTGTACATACTTCAGCACATGAACGTTCGGACCACGTACACACGTAAGCTTGAGCACTGCTACATTTTATTGAATGTACTGTTGCTGTGCCGTGCTGTGCCGTGTGTAGGCCTACAGAAGATCGGGATGGAAGCAACGGGAAAAAGGACCATTGTAACACGATAGCTTCCAGTAACGCTGCAAACTAACTCAGGTTCTATAGTCCACTGTTTTCTGCCAATATGAAAACCAATATTAGCTAAACTAAACCACATAGGGCTCGGCTACAGGCTACATCAGGACACATCAGGTGGACACAAAAACGCACCACCCATCATCTTACCATTACTGTACCATATCTCAATTTTGTCGATTTTCAGCTTTTCACCAAATTTGAAAGTATCTGCTGCCCTTTACATTATGTGCCATTTCCATGATTAATAGACCAAAAGAAATGGCCCAGAAGACTTGGAAAAACGTCTGGTTCCATTGACCAACATTGAAAGTCAAGTATGTTTTTCCCTTCTCCTGTAAAGTTACCATTTTGGAGATTATGGTTCAGACAACAGCAAAACACTTAGCACGTTTTAGCTAAAGAGTCTGTAAAAGTTGGTTAGCTAATACCAAGCACGATACATTAACTTAACAGGATCTAAACCAGTACGTTAAACTGTGCTTTCCTAGGTTCCCAATGCACTACAGCTGCACCTCCTTCTATGGCATTCACACAACGTCCAGCACAGACTATATACTGCCCTCTGGTGGAGACACCAGAGTTCAGATATGTACTGGTTCTTAAATATGAGAATGTGTGATGTAAGAAAAAGCTAATTTGCTTATCTTAGACCATGACATAGTATTCCATTTTTTGTGCTACAGGTGTATTTTTTTTAAACTGCCCTTTTTTTTTTTACATTTCTACCTGGATCAGGCCAAAGAAATCGTTAGTCCTGGCATCCCTAATGAGATCCAAAGGTCATTTCATTTTCTACAAAATGTTCCTTACGGTTCCCTTCATGAAACAACAAAGAAACAGCATACCACAATATTAAAACTGAACACTGAATCTAGCCCTTGCTGAAATGACTGTGTCAGTAAAGCTTCTTTATTTAAAGTCCCGGAGATGGCAATATTCGTATGATACTGAGCCTGAACTACCAGAAACAATGTTGGTGTACGGATAAAGGAATGAAGGGATGAAGGAACAATGTTGGTGATGGATGAAGGAATGAACGGATGAAGAAACAATGTTGGTGATGGATAAAGGAATGAAGGAATGAAGGAACAATGTTGGTGATGGATGAAGGAATGAAGGGATGAAGGAACAATGTTGGTGATGGATGAAGGAATGAACGGATGAAGAAACAATGTTGGTGATGGATNGGAATGAATGGATGAAGAAACAATATTGGTGATGGATGAAGGAATGAAGGAACAATGTTGGTGATGGATGAAGGAATGAATGGATGAAGAAACAATATTGGTGATGGATGAAGGAATGAAGGAACAATGTTGGTGATGGATGAAGGAATGAATGGATGAAGAAACAATATTGGTGATGGATGAAGGAATGAAGGAACAATGTTGGTGATGGATGAAGGAATGAATGGATGAAGAAACAATGTTGGTGATGGATGAAGGAATGAACGGATGAAGAAACAATGTTGGTGATGGATGAAGGAATGAAGGAACAATGTTGGTGATGGATGAAGGAATGAACGGATGAAGAAACAATGTTGATGATGGATGAAGGAATGAAGGGATGAAGGAACAGTGTTGGAGATGGATAGAGGAATGAAGGGATGACAGGCAGCTACAGACAGGAGGTCTAGCTTGCTTGCCGTTGGTTCTGCTGGTTAGCTTTATCTCGCTAAGTCTCTCTGACTCTCACTGTTTTTAAGGGGGCGGGGCCAGAGAGACATCAGCCTTGTGATTGGTCAGTGGACTGCTTATGGAAGCATTACCCAAGGTTAGGACGGCCCAGTTTACATGGAGAGGAGGGTATCATGGTTAGATGTCTGAGTCAGTTATCAGTCAGTGGAACGTCATCCAGAGGGTTTACTGAGTACAGAAGATTCGCCTCATCAGACAGAACACAGATCTCGGTTTCCTGGTTCTTTAAAAGAGGACGAGACTGGGTCAGCGGGTGCACGCTGCTGTCCTCTGCTAGCATGCGACTGGTATATTGTGTTGGGATCTCCAGTAATCCAGGCACTGAGTCGGGGGAAATGCTTCATAACTCTCCCAGTCTGTGACTTCCAGCCAGAAAGTGGACCAAGATGGTAGTGCAGCACCCTCGCTCGGCCTCCCTGCGCTTCATATTTGGAGCTAGTTTCATGTGTTTTTGACCACCCAGGCTAAAATCTGTGAGATACGCTCCTAAAAGAGAGATCATTACCTGCTTCAAAGCTTCCCTCGGAGGAGGAGAGCAGAGGAACAGCCAGGCTTGTAGCTATTAGCATTCAGCCCAGACTGTGATCAATGAGGAATCAGGACCTCAGAGCCTGCACGTCTGACAGGCAAGAGATCTTCAGCATCACGGCTGTGAAGTGTGTTTAACAGAGTTCAGTGATTCAGGTAAGGAAAGCTGCGACCCACGATAAATGCCTACAGTCTGTAGGAGTAACGTTCACACTGCCACGCTGGCCTCCTACACGCATGGAGCACCACCTCGGAGTGAGGAGAGTCCAAACTCTCCTGTGAGGGGACGAACCAACAACCAGCATATTAAAACCTCAAAGCGTTACTACCCTCTTAGAAACGGGCAAAACCGAATTCACGTGAAATCACTACTCCCATTCCATCTTTCAAATGTGAGGCTTCGTTGCTATGACAACGTCACGTTCTTTGATCATTTCACACTAAACCGTTGTGTTGGGTCACTGAAGCCAGGTTAGCGAGTGTTCAGTCAGTGGTGCTCTGGACAGATCTAGATACAGACATACCATTAAACCGCGATGTACTGAACTGGGGGAGAGAGAGGGAGAGAGAGAGAGAGACAGAGAGAGAGAAAGAGAGAAAGAGACAGAGAGAGAGAGAGAGAGAGAGAAAGAGAGACAGAGAGACAGAGAGAGAGACAGGGAGACAGAGATAGAGAGACAGAGAGAGGAAGAGACAGAGACAGAGACAGAGAGAGAGAGAGAGAGAGACAGAGAGAGAGAGAGAGAGAGAGAGAGAGAGAG
>JAVGWN010002355.1:0-11228 GCA_034552555.1 Semaprochilodus insignis
TCTACCTCTAGATCCTCCAAAGAGCGTCTCAGTGTCCATCAGTCCCTCTGGTGAAATAGTGGAGGGCAGTTCAGTGACTCTGACCTGCAGCAGTGATGCAAACCCACCTGTGCAGAACTACACCTGGTATAAAGAAGGTGGCGACTCACCTGTAGGATCTGGACACAGTTACAGTGCTCTACATATTGGATCCTACTACTGTGTGGCTCAGAATGAATACGGATCTCAGAAATCAGCTGCAGTGACCGTCACAGTAAAAGGTGTTACTGGTGGAAAATTCACCTGCTAAACTAAATAACACTAATTCATATAAATGAGTGTAACTTTAAAACATAACATTCATCTGCACACAGGGAATACGGTGCTATATGCAGTTACTGGAGTCGGAGTCGGATGTTTATCTGTTATCATTGCTGTATTTTGTTTGAGGTATGTGAACATAACTGCTTTGAAAATGAACATTAGTGTATTTAACCCTAGTTCCACAGGTTTCAAGATATCAACACCGTTTTAACTCCGGAATGTTCAGCCTGGTCAGGAATGGTATGCGTGTATACATCTTTTTGATCTTTTTGGTGTTCCTAAAGAATTCATTAAATTCCGAATATTTTCCAGTTGAAAATAAGTGGGGTGTGAAGGTACATGCCATCTATTGTTCTTCAGCTTGACCAACAGACAGACTCATTCCTAGCATAGAGTCCCATTCATTTTTACCCCCACTCAAATTCTATTGGCTCCTTTACACAGCAGACACCAAACTGCATGTACTCACTCAGGGCAGATCCACCAACATACTGACCTGTACTCCTCCACGTGTCGTTTATTCATCCCTCATACGTCCCATAGACTCCTACTTATTCTCGGCAACACTTTAGCAACCGGCCAGCAGCAAGCTCAAGCTGAGCAATCACTCTGCGTTTTCTTCAGGAAATGCAATTTTCTAGTTTTGATGCACTTTTTCTAAAGTTTATGTTTATATATGCATCAGTGAGAAATAATGAATATTACTGTTATTATCAATATTACCACTTTTATTATTGATACTTTCCAGGAAAAAGCGAAGAGGAACTTCAGCTGATGACACAAACCAAACACAGGCAAGTCATTTACACCACAAGATCGTGTTTTATGCAGCATGTCATTATGTGATATTGTTTTACTCTGGTTTGAAGGCATTATGAAGACTGTACTCTCTTTGATTACTTGCCAACATAGCCAACACAAACTCTCAACTAATACAAGTCTGTAACATGTATCTGTAGTGTGAAGTGGTGAGGATGGTGGTGGTTGGTTCACTGATGCATATCAAATAACACTTCTTAAAAAAACAAGTGCTTTTACAACCTAAACCCGTGTGAACACAATGCTATTAAACTCCATATTTCAAGGATTTTAGCTGTTATTATACTGTACATTAATCTAGGAGATGTTTTTTCATGTTATCAAGTGTCATCATTTCCCACTACAGGAAAATCTCTACAGCAGTGTGACGGAGAGATCTACAATGGGAGGTGCTACACCTGATCCAGATCCATCCAATCAGGATGATATTCATTATGCCAGTGTTGAACACTACAGAGTCAACAACCCTGGGAATGCTGAGAGCTCTGCTGTGACAGCTTCTGCCTTAAACACCAATGAGGACGTTCAGTATGCCAGTGTAAGATTTACTCACACTGGTGCTACGAGCAGGTGAGTGGAACCAACCTCAGCCCACTAATTTCCTCCTGTCTAACCCAGCTTCATACCAAACCAGAATTATGTTCAAGTACTGGTTTCAGGTAGGGTCACAGTGTTTGTTCTGTTGCTGCAGGTCTGCTACTTCCACACTTCAGGATGATTCCTCGGTGATCTACAGCAGTGTGAAAAAACCAGCATTCACTGATCCAGAACCAACGTTATGACTCATGGACAGAACTTTCATCTGCATCTACTGGAATCCCTTTGGACAGAGAAGATAAGTTGTGTGTTGCATGTGAACCTCCTTCTCTGTAGTTGTGTGGACTTGTCCTGATAGCAGCAGGATGCTAACTGGACTGAATTTCACACCTTCTTCAACTACTCCACCACCTTTAAGTACTCTACCCCTCTCTACAGCACACCTTGTTCAACTACTCCACCACCTTTAAGTACTCTACCCCTCTCTACAGCACACCTTGTTCAACAACTCTACCACCTTTAAGTACTCAACCTCTGTCTACAGCACACCTTGTTCAACTACTCCACCACCTTTAAGTACTCAACTCCTTCCTACAGCATACCTTGTTCAACTACTCCACCACCTTTAAGTTTTGACTATTAACGATCCAGTCTGGGTTCTGTAGTGCTAGGGTGGTTTATGCGTTATTGGTCTTCATCTATTAGTAGACAGGTGCTGTGAACAGTCTGTAAGACTGTTTGAAGGACCCGGATTCTATCTGAAAACTCACACAATCAACAAACGTCTGGCTTATACTGGACTCTTGTCATGTGACAAGAGCTGGGATGCTTCACAATGCTGATAATAAAAGCATAATTAGAATCAGCCATTTCACACAAAACTATTCAATTCAGAACCTTAATATTGGGGTGTGATGGTGATCACAAGCTACCAGCTCTGACAGAAATCATTCTAATAGTGTGAAGTGGAATTTCAAAGTTTCATTTTAATCCTTAACTGAACTGTAATTCATGTTATTCAGTACAAGCATATATGTTGAATAGTGTTGAGCCTGTAGGAAGTTTAATCATACACCATTTCTTACTCTCTTTCTCTGTTTGTTATACACACTGTAATAGTCCTTCATATTTTCCCCCTCATGAAAGATGGTCGTGATCCTTTGTTGGATATTGAGGGGAGTTGATGAAGTACAATACGCCTCTGATTGTGTATAACTGAATGTACTCTTGGTTAAAAAGTACTCCTGAAGTAAAAGTACAAGTGTTCTATTTACATTTCTATCATAAGTATTAAGTACTTGTTTGTATATTCCTGTAAATATAAATGTATGTTATGATATTAAACACAATATTGGATAGAATATGTTATAAATACATGGTTCTCCTGGCGTTCTGTTATATCCCATGTAGTTTATTTTATGCATTTATGTACTTCTATACTCGCTATAATTATATATAGACCTTATGATTTTGCTTTTGGTTTCAGAACAGATTGTAATATACAATTTTATAATGTTTTAGAGTGTAAATCCACACACTGCTCTTTGCATTTTTATTTATTTATTTGTTTGTTTGTTTGCTTGCCATAGTGCGAACTCAACATAAGCACCCTGTTAGCATTTGACGTAGGAAGTAGTCTGTATGTAGCTTGATGTGAATTATTGCATGAATAAATGACTATCCTGTTGTTTCATAAGTAAATAAATAAATGAATAATTAAATAAATTCCTACATTTTGCTCTGTGTACTTTCTTACTGATTAAGAAGGTGTGGCACTGAATTCTGTGGATGTTTCAGCATTAAATTTTACATTTCAGCATAAGTGTTACATGTAAAGGCTGTTAATGTAGGTCTGCTGTTTGTTCTGGACCCATTACTAGGGTTTACTAGGGGTAGAGATTCCTGGCTGTTGGGAAAAGACCATGGTTAAGCTCCTATGATTGAAACTTAAATGCATAACTGAACAAAAATCCTAAAATGAAACTGATCTTGCCTCAAAGGGAGGTTTCAAGAAGCTGGTAGTCGAGCTGTTTACGCAGTATGATATGCATACGCCATCACTAGCATCAATACCTAACAAAGTCACACAGGGTCATAGTGTTACTCATCACTCATCTCCATGACAACATGACGAAACCTCTGAGGTCATCTGAAGGGTTTTGGTGGGCCGTGGTGGTTATGCCAGCATAGGAGATGGCTTTATCTTCCTTTGTTGTGACACTGCCTTCTCTCTCGATCTCTAATTTGCACTTCCCCTTTCTACATGTGTTTCTTTACTACTACTCTTACTGTCTGTTATTCATAGTGAATGTTAAGTGTGAATGTTAACCCCTAAGACACCGTGCACAGACATGCACTTCTAATAAGAACTAACACTACTTAACGTTAGTAAAGAGACCTCTTCAAAGATAAACATGGCCACTGAGAGGTGAACCAGCTAGCAAGATGCTAGATCTGGTTTTCAGTCTTCTACAATTCCGTTTACTGGCCTAGATATCAATCAACGTTCATGCAAGAGTGCATTCAACATATTCAGGCTGAACTGGACTTGAAAATCCTTATCCGCTGTTAGCATGGTGTAGAGAGGAGGAGTGATGCAATGGAAAGCAGAAGAACAGTGTTCAACAGCAACGTGAATGTTGGAACCCACAGAGGCTTGTTTCTTCACTCGTTTCTCGGACAGTGAATGATGACAACATCATCATAAGCGGGTAAGAAATGTTTTCATTTAACCTGTTGTTGATGCTCCTATATCTAAACCATAAGCACTGCAAGAAGCCTGTTTTACTCTGGTATTAATAACAACACAGATCTGCACGTTTCTTTCTCTTTCTTTGTTTACATTTTTACTTTTTATTTATTTATTTATTTATTTATTTCACCCAGGATATCATCTGTTCCACCTGCTGCCCTCTGGTAAACGCTTTAGGTCCATCACGTCCTGGACGAACAGTTTTCACCCCAGAGCCATACGGAAACTAAACACGTCCAAACACGCGTACTGAGAACACTGTGCTCAGTAGAAGTGAACTGAACACTACCTTAACACTTCACTGGCACCGACTCCAATAGAGCACAGTATACTGTTCCAGTGTTCCATTCCACCTCTGTTCTATTTATCCCTCACTGCACCATTTGTTTGAGTGTGCAATAAATATTCTAACGTGCAGATAAATAAATTAATAAATAAAATAAAAATCTCTTAAGGTGGAATAATTATATAACTCTATAAGCTATGCAAATACCATGCAATAACTAACTGCTACATCACCTGTATATTGTGCATTGTCTATTGACTGTCTATTTTCTATTGTCTGTGTAGAATATATAGTTTTATAGTAATTTCTTATATTTAAAGATTTTTTAGACAATGTGTATATATGTATATTATATATTTTTTTCTCTATTAATTCTGCACTTTATATATTTTAGCCCTATGTTTAATCATTTTGTGTGTAAAGTGCCATCAGAGTGCTGTAGTTGGTTAACACCACTACCCACCAGAGAGCTACCACCCCATGTGGGAGATGGGGTTCGAATCCCAGTCTAGGTAGCAAATGCTGAGCTTCTTATCTTATGGTTTCTTTTTCTATGTGTGTGTTGTCTCTTTTCTATGGCAGCACGCGTCTCGTCTCTTCTCTTCTCTTGTCTTCTCTTCTCTTCTCTGCTAATACCGTCACCGGCTACCCCTCTACAAAGATGTAGCAGTTGATGGCTGCTTGGTGGAAGCTTATATAGCTGGCGCATCAGGTACAGCTCGTTGGGTGATCAGCCCGGGGCATTCTGGGGGTTGGGCTACGGCCCTCTACTGGCAGCAGGCAGCACCGCCCGAACCCTTACACTATCTGTGTGGGTTTTGTGCTCTAGTTTCCTCCCACAGTCCAAAGACATGTAGTCAGGTAAACTGTAGATGCTTAATCACCCTCCAGATGTGTAGATCATTAGCTGTAGTATGTTAGTCAGAGTCGATCAGCACACTGAGGTGTTTAACAGCGCTGCATTAGCAGGAGATCATTAACTGTAGTACATTAGTCAGAGTCGATCAGCACACTGAGGTGTTTAACAGCGCTGCATTAGCGGGAGATCATTAACTGTAGTACATTAGTCAGAGTCGATCAGCACACTGAGGTGTTTAACAGCGCTGTATTAGCGGTAGATGATTAACTGTAGTACATTAGTCAGAGTCGATCAGCACACTGAGGTGTTTAACAGCGTTGTATTACAGTAGATCATTAACTGTAGTACATTAGTCAGAGTTGATCAGCACACTGAGGTGTTTAACAGTGCTGAATTACAGTAGATCATTAACTGTAGTACATTAGTCAGAGTCGATCAGCACACTGAGGTGTTTAACAGTGCTGAATTACAGTAGATCATTAACTGTAGTACATTAGTCAGAGTCGATCAGCACACTGAGGTGTTTAACAGTGCTGAATTACAGTAGATCATTAACTGTAGTACATTAGTCAGAGTCGATCAGCACACTGAGGTGTTTAACAGCGCTGTATTAGCGGTAGATCATTAACTGTAGTACATTAGTCACAGATTCTGTCTTGTCATGATTCTGTCTCTTCCTCCATGATCCTGGTGGAGACTTCACCTACTGTGAGCTCTTCTGTTTACTGACATCCTGTACATACATGTACACAGACTGTTACGACAACTGTCCTTAACACCACGTCACCATCACCAAAGACTGCAATGGTGTTGTGCCAGACTGTCATGGAGCGACTCAGAATGTCAGCAGGTCATCTTCAGTGTTGAGTCCCGCTTTTGTCTTGGTGGAGACGACCAATGAATCCCAATAGCATTGCAATCTGACACTTCCATCTGGGTGCAGCTATTTTTTTGAAGATGAGTGGACATCATCTTTATAGTGTGTGTGTGTGTGTGTGTGTGTGTGTGTGTGTGTGTGTATTAGACTGTCTGAAATAAGTTATTACAAATTACAATTGTATTCAAATGAGTATTTATTAGTATTAAATGTAGTTTTATGATCTCAAACATTCAAGTGTGACAAATACGCCAAAGTAGAAGAAAATGGGGGCACATACTTACTCACAGCATTGTAACACAAGGCTCACTAGCATTAGCATTAGCACTAACTGACCCACAACAACAACAACAACTCTGATGGACTGAAGGAGGAGGTGTTATCGGTGTTGCTGCTATTATTCCTTATCACTCTATTATATTTCCAAGCCCTCTGGAATATTTCATCAGGAAACTGGGATTATTTCATTTTCAGTGCTGTAATCAGTCCAGTACTGTCACACAAACCTGACTTTACATGAACTACAGAAGGAAACTGCATATGACAGGCAGATCTCTCTGAGTGGTTCTTGTATGTGAGGTTTGCAGAATGAAAGACTGGTTTAGTGAAACAAGGAAGAGTAGAGAGTGTATATGAGGCAGCAACACACAGCAACCACATACCATTAAAAAAGTTTAAACTGATGACGCTCTTCCTGCTTTCTACATTCGCTCTGTGTGGTCAGGAGATGAACGTCTCTTAACAAAGGTAGGAAACACTCTTGGTGCTTTTAGAAGTTTAGATTAGAAGAGATTCCAGATGCTGCATAATGTGAATCACCACAGTGTAATGAGGGACACGACGAGGAGACAGGATGCAAGTGCACGTGTTTTAATAGCAAACTAACAAGAGAAAACCAAACACCAAAGACACTAGGAAAACTAAAAAACAAAACACTACTGAGGAACAGGGTCACAGAAACCACTAACAGAGACAAAACACCAAACAGGAAGTAAGGGAACCACAGGGAGTATAAAACAGCAAGGACTAACGAGGAACACCTGGGAAGGGGCGAAGCTACAAACTAGGGACAGGTGAGGGGCCTGACAAGGGGGCAGAGACAGGAGGAGCAATAACCAAAACAAACAGAAGCACATGGGACAGGACAAGAAAAGGCACATGACAAAACAGAAACGGAAAACCAGAGGAAATGTAGATAAACTGGGGATAGACTAGACAGGACGTGACACACAGAATGCAATGATAGGAGAATCAATTAAAGTCTACGTATGAAGGGAATCAGGACAGAGACGACATCATAACTATGGAGCCTGAGAACTTTTACTGACTATTGAAAAATATTAGACCATTTTGAATTTGATGCCAGCAACATGTTTCCAGGAAGTAAGGGCAGCTACGTGTTCACCACCACTGTGTTCACCACCACTGTGTTCATCAGCTCTTCCTTTACCAGCACTCTGTAATCAGTAGGAACTGAGGGGACTGTAGTGTTGATAGTGACCCGTGTCATACTAATAAACTCAATCTTATGAACTCAAACAAACAGTGTTGACTGACTGCAGCTTTATGCTTGATGGAGGGTAAGTGGTGTGAGGGTGCTCGTGACCATAGTGATGTTGGCGTACAACGCGCTCACTGCGTATATGGTGGTTCAGAATTAATGTAGTAGAAGGGAGATTTGCTGAGCTGGTTCACCTCTACAGGTACGTATGTGAAAGCTCCATTACATCATTTCACAGAGAGCGATGAAAAGTCCACACATCATCTGTGGAGACACTCTGCTGCGAAAGCAGCGGGGGTATTGTTGGGTGTGCTCCATTTGCAGCACACTCAGGTTAGCTGGTCATGTTGTGCGGTATTCAAATTTGTTTTTAACTCTTTTCTTTTGTCCTCTTTGTGTCACGTGGGACAAGATGAGGAGTCAGGATGTACGTGCAAGTCTATAACAACAAATTATTAAACAAAACAAATCTATTAAAACAAAAATAAAAAATTAAACAAATCTATTAAAACAAAACCAAATAAACAAAAAGACACTAGTAAACNTCTTTGTGTCACGTGGGACAAGATGAGGAGGCAGGATGTACGTGCAAGTCTATAACAACAAATTATTAAACAAAACAAATCTATTAAAACAAAAATAAAAAATTAAACAAATCTATTAAAACAAAACCAAATAAACAAAAAGACACTAGTAAACTAAGATACGACTGGGGACAGGGTTACAGAAACAACTGACTTGGAGACAAAACACCCAGCAAGAACTAAGGGAACAACAGGGAGTATAAATGAACAAGGACTAACGAGGAACACCTGGGAAGGGGCGGAGCTACAAACTAAGCACAGGTGAGGGGCCTGTCAAGAGGGCGGAGAAAGAAGGAGCAATACCTAGACAGACATGTGTTGTCACATGGCTTTATTTACCTGATACAGCTTTAACTTGTGTTGGTGGATTGCACGGTGAACGATGTTCACAGACAGGGATTTCTGGAAGTGTTCCTGAGCCCATGCTGTGATTTACAGATTACAAGATCCAGTACCGTCTGACGGGTCGAGGATCACAAGCATCCAATACTGACCGTCATCATTGTCCCATGTGCACAGGGATTTCTCCAGATCCATACAGGCTGCACTGCTGATCCCTCTCAGAATGACTCTCACTGTTCACCTGCTGTTTCTGCTCTTCAGCTCAGGTGAGTCAGAGCTGTTACTTCTCACCACCATGTTCATTACACTCTGTACAGTTATGAGTTTATGTTATACATGATACTCTGATCAGTTCAGCTGTGTATGTGGGTGGAGCTTCTCATTTTCTGCTTTGGTCAGTTTTGTTCATTCACTCAGATTATTCCAGCTGATTATTCCAAACTCAGCTGAGATGAAGAGTCTCAGAAATGATCTGAAGTGGAGACTGTATACAACATTACACTGACTGAAACCCACATAGTAATAATCACACATCTCTGTGTTCTGTGTTGCAGGAGTTGTTGCTCAGAATGGGTGGGGTGTGACTTACAACCCTACATCTATCTGTGCTGTAAAGGGGTCTACAGTGACCATGAGCTGNATTCAGCTAGTGTGAGTTCTCCACAGTGTAAGTGTGTTTCTCTTGTTCTCAGATCTCCAGTTGGAGGTTCCTGAGAGAGTGATAGAGGGAGGTAACGTCACTCTCACATGTAAAACCACCTGCAGTCTGACAGTCACACCAACATTAACCTGGTACAGAGATGGACATAGTTTATCCTCCAGTACTGACCAACTCCACCTGCAGCCGGTCAGCAGGAAGGATGCAGGCAGGTATCGCTGTGCTGTACTGGATCAGAACTCTCCTGAGGTCACTCTGAATGTCAGATGTAAGTACAGATTCATTCAGTCTCAGAAAACAAACAGAAATGAACTGTCAGTGAGTACACTGAACCCGAAGCTGCAGCAGCATTATTAATCTCTGTGTATAAAGTAATACACCAATGATCAAATTCCGTACATGTTCACTAGGATGTTGATGTTCTACCCATGCAGACAGAAAACACTGGTTAATAACTGGTTTAGTCATATCAATATCTCAGTCATTCATCTGCAGATCCTGTTCACTGAATGTCTATGGCTGAGCTCATTCAGAACTAACTGAAGCTCTGCTGTAAGAGCCTGTACACATCTCTGATACGCTACTGCTGCTTCCTGTATGTTCATATTTCATTCCTTATTTTAAACTGAATAAATACAGAGACTGAGCAACATTAATATGTAATATTATTTAAAATACTGATCAGAATATAAAGCCTTAAAAACAGTCTTTGATTAAATACATCTGGAATCTTCATATGTCATGGTAAATGATGAGAATCTGTAATAAGCCATGATGTGTCTCTGTAGAACGTTTATAGTTTACTAAATCAAAAACATCCACATGAAGTGTAATGTGTCGTTCTACCTCTAGATCCTCCAAAGAGCGTCTCAGTGTCCATCAGTCCCTCTGGTGAAATAGTGGAGGGCAGTTCAGTGACTCTGACCTGCAGCAGTGATGCAAACCCACCTGTGCAGAACTACACCTGGTATAAAGAAGGTGGCGACTCACCTGTAGGATCTGGACACAGTTACAGTGCTCTACATATTGGATCCTACTACTGTGTGGCTCAGAATGAATACGGATCTCAGAAATCAGCTGCAGTGACCGTCACAGTAAAAGGTGTTACTGGTGGAAAATTCACCTGCTAAACTAAATAACACTAATTCATATAAATGAGTGTAACTTTAAAACATAACATTCATCTGCACACAGGGAATACGGTGCTATATGCAGTTACTGGAGTCGGAGTCGGATGTTTATCTGTTATCATTGCTGTATTTTGTTTGAGGTATGTGAACATAACTGCTTTGAAAATGAACATTAGTGTATTTAACCCTAGTTCCACAGGTTTCAAGATATCAACACCGTTTTAACTCCGGAATGTTCAGCCTGGTCAGGAATGGTATGCGTGTATACATCTTTTTGATCTTTTTGGTGTTCCTAAAGAATTCATTAAATTCCGAATATTTTCCAGTTGAAAATAAGTGGGGTGTGAAGGTACATGCCATCTATTGTTCTTCAGCTTGACCAACAGACAGACTCATTCCTAGCATAGAGTCCCATTCATTTTTACCCCCACTCAAATTCTATTGGCTCCTTTACACAGCAGACACCAAACTGCATGTACTCACTCAGGGCAGATCCACCAACATACTGACCTGTACTCCTCCACGTGTCGTTTATTCATCCCTCATACGTCCCATAGACTCCTACTTATTCTCGGCAACA